>KZ308556.1:3559047-3594216 GCA_000376725.2 Ladona fulva
CCATCAATCACCGTTATGCTCTACTTAAACCTGCAAAAATATGCTAAATACCACCAAACGTATAATATAAAGAATTAAATGAATGCTACAAAACAAGTATAAATTACGAAAATTTTTTCTGCGATAATATTTACTGGGCCGTTTTTTGTTTATTTTTATAATGTTGATAGGCAGTTGTTCTCAAAATTTAAAGCTGCAAATCAATTTTTATCGAAATAGTCCCCTACATAATTACAGAAGCAATGTTTTCTAATTTTATGCTGCTTGCTAATCACGAAGAACTGAAGAATAGGTCAAAATTACTGGAAATTTTCATACAATAAACGTTTACTCTAAAATCCTGTTACGCAAAAAAAAGGAGATATTTTTTTCATCCAGCTAACCTGATTCGGGCGTTGATCGCACATAAGACAACTTTTAATCGCGCAAAGTCAATATTGAAAGACAAGTGAAGTAAAGCGGTCCATAGTGATAAAAGCTTCAATTTAGAGCAATTCTCCAAGAGAGAGAAAGAAAACTGTGCTTGGCAAAATCCGAAACCACGAAGCTAACAGAGTCCTACTTTCTTTCAGAGCATTTTCTTTCTTCGTTCTTCCCTCGGGCATTGGTCCCTTAGTCCACACGAAGATTGTCTTCTTTTTAGAGCTATTGGATTTTCCGAAACGCAAAGAATAAGGTCCAATTACCCAATCGAAGAAGAGAAATCCCCTCAAACCGACCATCCCAAGCGCAACTGCTTTCCTTCCGATAACGAATAGCTCAGGGGAACGGACAGGGCTTTACCTCGCGCCCATTTAAGGGGTCTATATTCAATCTTTATCCCGTAAATCCCTTGCACGGGCACAGATTTGCACAATTGGAATAAACGAGGCAATATAGCTGGGAATCAACAGATAAAATTGACGCTAGAAGTAGTTTGGGTAAAAGAATTGAAGTTTTCACCAATAATACCCGAAGTCGATAACTGAAGTTTACGTTACATTCCAACGCTAGCTCCATTCCAAGCGATCAAAATAAAAAATTTCAGCTTTAAATTGAAATGCATACACACCTTTTATTATTGAATAATAGAATTTATTATTATAAAAAGCTCATGGCTATTCGTTTCATATTTATGTTTTCCTAATGGTTATATTTTTCTCACATTTAAGATAAGTGTATGCCACAATTTATGTCATGTCATGAATATTCTTCCTCTATTTTTTCAGTTATAGGATTTAATGCCAGAAGGAATGTTACCGAGTAATGTTTTTACTTGTAGCAAAAATTACCGTAAAAGAATCAGCTAATACTAACAAAGTAGCAATCGAGATCATATCTCATTAATAAAAATCTTATGAGAATGAGAATATTTGTTGAGAGCTAACATTAATCAAAATTGATCAAAATTATTAGATTACTATTTATTCAGCTGTTGTCTTCTCCATCCCTTCTCTCGTACTTTTATAACTTCTTTTTCACCAAAACACCATTAGGTAGTAGATTGAGACAAATAATATCAACTCTGCTTTGTTACAGTTTTTTTGAAATATTTTATGACAGAAAATTATTGTGTCGAGCGAAGGTGGAATTCTTTTTCGATCGTGTAATCAAAGAAAACAGCAGAAAAATACGAATCAAACAAGAATCGAAAAATCATGAAATGTTCGCTGTTTCTTTTTCATATCCTTCATTAATTCGCTAAATTTGACTTTAATCGGAAATTTCCCGAAACTGATAATATTCCTATATTATAAGACTCTCTAGAAAAGGATAAAGAATATGTGTTCCTTTGAAAATAACTTTCCGTTGACAGACTATTGATACACATTGAGCCCAACCTCTTTGTGGTGAATCACTTTACTATAACGGATTACGTGAAACATAAGCTCGCAAGACTAGAAGTAAGCATTTGTTATTCATAATAGAATAATAATTACGATATTATTGAAATTTGCCTTTAAAGTTATAAATTAATTGTAAATATGTAATTAAATAAGTCTAAGTATTATCAGTATGTGATTTGAAGAATTGCGTGAGACTGTTCACATCAGATAACATATCATATAACAATATATAATATCAGGTTATGTTTTGGTCGATGAGGTTTATTCGTTCCCACCATCTGTCATTGGTTGTCTTGATTTTTTGTGTCACTTCTTTCCATGTCAAATAACAGCTTCCACATATTGGCATTTCGATCATGAAAAGAGCAGAATTATCGTAGTGAAAAATGGAAGTATTCGCAAATATTTACGTTTATTTCGATATTAGGGATATACAATTTCTTCAAATCCTGAATTATTTCTGTTTCGAAAAATTCCGGAAATTTAAATATAATTTGGTAAAAACTGGATATTTTTTCTCGTGTAAAAATTTTATTTTGATTAATATACGATATTTGAACTTATCTCTCATCAATAGAGATATAGGTCTCCTACATTGAGCCATTTTAATATTACGTATAAACTTTGGAACGAAAGACTAGTATCTCATTTATCATCTAACCTATATATAACATGCGTAGATTCTGAAGAGCACAGTAGTAATTTCTGTACTCAACTACATAATACTCACCCCACATTTTCACTATTCGTAGTATTTCTTGTTTCCCCTATATTTATTATTGGAGATGTCATATCCTTGTGGCAAGAAACCGGGTGGTATATTATTTTGAGAGGCTGAAACCGCTACCAAACCAGGACGTTGTTTCAAAACTTAAATTTGGCAAATTTTTTTGAGTCTTTTAACACGATATAATTTCGTGCAGAGTCACAAATTCATTAAATTTTAGTCTTTGCTTTAGTTTTTTTTTTTTTTGAGGGGTGGGGAATGCATTTACGCACCCTGACAGGTGGCCTACGGAGCCTCCCCGTGTGTGGGACTCGCTCGGGAAATTGTGAGAATACCCACTAAACCCCACCCCTTCTTCGTCTAATACGTCACGCTGGCACCGCTTGCGCATTACTTCGGCGTGGTCCTTATTCCCTAGTTAGTTAACTTTCCTCTTCACTTATACTCTTCTCTTCAGTTCTTCAGACATCCGTTCTCTTTTTTATCTCTCAGGACTGACTCTATGAACTGCGCTATTGCGTTCCATTTTTCTCTATGTTCGATCATTCTATCAATTATATTTTCGGTCGTAAGTTGACCGGTGATATCTTCTAGTGCTGCCCGTTGGTCTCTCCAATTGGTGCAATGGAACACTGTGTGTTCTGTATCGTCTTTTTGGGCCCCACAAAGGGTGCAGTTGGGAGTTGATACCTTGCCCATTTTGTATAGGTAGTCTCTGAAGTACCCATGTCCACTCAGGAATTGGGTAACGTAAAAATTTACTTCGCCTATTGCTCTCTCTACCCATGGGGTCAGCTTCTTTATCAATTGATGAGTCCATCTGCCCTTCTTTTCCTGGTCCCACCTGCGTTGCCATTCTTCCATTGTGCGCTTTCTTTCCTTTCTCGCTACCTGTTCTTTCCCTGCTCTAAATCTCGTGTCATAGATACGCTTGCGCTCTTTTGCTAGCAGGTCGATTGGTATCGTCCCATCAATCACCAGCACGGCCGCATCAGAGACGGTTCAGTATGAGCAAGCCACTCTGAGAGCTCCTCTTCTCTGTACCACAGTGATGCGTTTTCTATATTTTGCAGTGTTTAGGGCACTGGCCCATATTTTCGCTCCGTATAGAAGTTGTGATTCCACCACAGCCATCAACAGCTTCCTTTTGCACTGCTTTGGACCTCCAACATTTGCCATAAGTCTGCTCAATGACACTGACACCGCTTTGTCTGAGGACTTCTTGATTTGAGGCCAGAAAGTGAGTTTCGAATCAAACTCTACTCCTAAATACCTTGCGGACACCTTGGTTTCTGTAATTTCGCTTCCCACTCGCATTTCAGTAATGGTGCAGATTCTCTTCCTTGTAAGCATCACTATTTCTGTCTTAGAAAGGGCGAGGTGCAGACCGTGATTCTCCATCCACGCATTTACTCTCCTCATCACTTGGTTAAGCTGGAGTTGAGCTAGTTCAGGATTTCGGGCCTCTATTACTGCAGCAATATCGTCTGCGTATCCTACCAAGAAGGTTTTTTCCGGCATATCTGTTCTCAGAAGGTTGTCGTAGAGAACATTCCAGAAGTTTGGACCAAGTATAGACCCCTGGGCTACACCGGCGGTTATGTCTTTAGTCTTACTTCCGCTCTTTGTTTCGTACATCAATACTCTATCTTTCAGATAATCCCTAACCCTTCTTAGGAGGTATGGATGTAACTTAAAGTTTCTCTCGAGGGCCTCAATGATATCGCTCCATCTAGCCGAGTTAAAGGCGTTCTTTACGCCAAGAGTGACGAGGAGCACTATTGGCCGTGCTTGGTGGCAAGCACCGTGCGTTTTTTGAACGGCTTTTACTACCTCTTGCATAGCGTCTATGGTCGATCGTCCACATCTAAAACCATACTGCCTTTCAGAAAAGTTACCAGCTTTCTCAATAGCAGCCAATAGACGAGGTTTTAACAGCTTCTCTAGGATCTTTCCTGCAGAATCTAGCAAGCATATCGGTCTGTATCTTGCTTACTTTTAGTCTTTACTTATTTTACTTTAATGGAACTTTTCATAAAAAAATCGCAACAAGAATTGTAATGACAGGAACCACACTGAAGCTTGGGGAGTTCTCTGCATATGATACTTTAACTATTATACCTATTGATGTTGGTTTTTATCAGGGGCGCTCCGTATGAGTGCACCTTTTGCGTCCTCTTAATGCTTTTCACCATAATTCACATAATAATTAGTTTTATTTAAATAACTTAACTTTCAAATGAAGAACATTAACTATATAATTAATTAATATGATTATGTAACAGTGTACACACATACCTATTAGTAAATGTTACTCTTAAAGTATAACTTGCTCTTATTTAGAGAATGACCATAGTTTCCTCCAATTTTTGTGTAACGTATGGTTTTTACATCGATACGACTGAACCTAATCTTCTATTTCTTATTTACAAAATCCGCTCATACTGATTGGCTCTGCTGTTTGTTAGTTATGTAATCTCATAAGATACCCAGTATAGTTATTCACTCTTCTGTGGGATAATCCGAATATTTTCACGGTATCTGCTTTAATCATCATGCAAACCCGGTCATATTTAGGGGCAATAGACGAAGTCAAAAAGGCGTCTCCATTTTAAAGGTCAAAGATGATTTTCTGATGGATTGAAATCGCACGATGATTTCGGAATAAGAGGGAAGGGATAAAAGAAGTGGAGGAGAGATAAGGGGATATTGTGGGAGAAGTGGAAAAGGGATAGTGGGAGAGGGAGAGCAGCAGTCTGTTCATTGTGCGTGTGACACAGGTGTGGCTTACAGCACTTTGTGAGGCTTCTCGTAGTCACGAAGGGACCGACGGAATGTCTCCTTTCTTACCTTTGCCTGTTTTTTCTCTCTTTCTCATGGCGTCACATGAATGGCTCGCGAGCTCTATTCGATGAGGGACAAGCCAATCTTCGGTCCCATTCTCGATGCCGTTATGATGACGGACTCCAAAGCTGAACCTCGTCAGTCTTATGACCACATAGAAAGAATTTTTTGCTCGAATAAACCGACCGAGAAGTGAGATCAGCTGTCAACTTCCGCGAATTAAATCTGGAGCGCAGGAATATCAGTTGGGAACTTCAGGAATTGATTTTCAATAGATTTGCAATGATTTAAGACGCATGCGATGTATCGAATTGTGATTTCATATACTCGAATAAACATGAAGTCGAATAACATGAGCATAAATATGAAGTTCATCTTTCAAAAACTCTGGTTTCATGTCGATCGACTTCGTTTGTTGAAATGTTTCTTTTCGCTGCGATATATCGGTACGAGAAATGTATTCGCTTGGTTCAAAAATGACCAACTTTTTCCTTTCGAACTTCTGTAGAATCGACAATATGTTCATCACGGCAGCAAGTATTTTCTTATTAGCATATTTGACTGCGTATGCGGACAATTCACCGCCAACAATTGCTCGCCGCATGATTTCACACGGCGGACAATCCCCCCCCCCCCGAAACAATTGAACAATTGTTTCGGGGGGGGAATTGTCCTCACAATTCAAGGGAATAACCTCACGTTATTTATAACAAACAGAATAGTTCCGAATATAGTTCATACAGAATTTATTCACACTCATGAAAAAATAGTTTACCGCCCAAATCAGATGAGGGTACTGAAAACATATGCACATAAAAATATTCTTCAACATTAAAACCTCCATTAATTAAGACTTCCTTTAAGTATCGAGTCGCCTCAGTCTCTTTGATCGCGTTACTCTCAAAATATATCCCGGTTCGGTGAATTCCTGAACCACCTTTCCCATTTCTGGCTTCTTAGTACAATTGTACAAATGTGCCACCCCACTGGCTACATATATTTTTGGTTACTATAGTTTGTTTCTGGTATTTTTCTTGGATCGAAAAATAATTCCAAAATCCCTTGCTTAACACCATTATATTCCGTCCTAAAATATTTCAAAATATAATGAGCGGATGGTCTAGAAATGTTTCTTATTCGGTCCATAGTTACGGTGACGGTCTTTTCGTGCAGATATTGCGAAGAAATCCCAGTACTTCTGTTCATTGAATATTATTTTCCGATGGAATTGGTTTGATTACATATTGACGTATATGAGTAGTTGTATGTATAGGCTTTTAGGCAAGATCTTCAATTCCTGTTAATTACTAGGTTAAGAACGATCAATCATACTAAGAGCTTCAACTTTTTGATTGAGTTACGTAGATTTTGGGAAGTCGCGTTTCCTCTTTGACATTCCCTATGATTATATTAATCATCGTCTACATCCCTTAAAATTTCATTGCAACCATATTCCCCCTTACACATACCGGTTTAGATTCTTCCCCAAGTCGAGACAGTTTTCTTCGTTGCTTATTTCCCTTGGGACCTTATTAATTTCGTATTAGGACGAGCTCTCGTACGAAGGTTCCTCGGAAGTTTTTTTCGCTGGGAAGTATTATTTCTGAAATCCTCGGCAAGAACTTTTTTCATTAGAAACAAATAATTGGATGAAATACATTGTCATGGCAGAATCCGAATGATGCAAGCTTTTGTTAATCAAAGTCTATTAAAACATCAAAGATTTCAATTCAAAATTTGTTAATAAAGAAGGAATTAACATGGGGGACTATTGAAAGATGCGTTATCTAACAAGAGTTAGTGATATTCAGGAGATATAGCCGCTAGGATAGTCCCTTAGCAAAGACGTTAAAACCTGGGGTCTGCAAACCGTGGTTTCAAGACCAAACCCCGGTAACGAAAAGATTTTTACTAGTGTGCGGCTTGCGAACATATAAGATTTTACATACAGAAGATTTTCAGGATTAAGCGTTCATCTTCTTGTTAGGTTATTTTAAAGCAACATAGGAGTGTGAGGTATTAACCTTCATTTGCGATTTTTTATATCAACCCTTTCGTTCTTGTACTCGTTTTTACGTTTCTATACGCATAGAAAACATTATAAAACGTCATGACAAATAGTAAAGATATTGTTTTTATTGAGTATGATATATTATTTTATAGAGAAGCAGATACATGACTGTATATCCCGAACATCTTTTACTATTAGGTATGTCGAAAACTGGAGTAATGCAAACGGTCCCGAAAATTTTGGTCGGACAAGACAAAATGTTCCGAATAAAATATTCTGTTATTTCCTCAGCATCAAAAGCTGTCTTCAGTCATTCAGTCATGCCTTTCCATTAACGTAGTTCCACTTAGTAATGCCTGAATCCATCAATCGTATCTTTAGTTATGTTTTTAATAATAATCTTCACGCTAAGTTCCTTATGGAGTTATAGCCGCTAAATTAATTTTCAGCTAAAAATTAAGAATGATTGTAGAAATTTGCCAGGTATACTCTGCGTGGATTTAAGAGCTCATTAGAGTATAATAAATACCTTTATAGTAATTTCCTTTCCCACAGTATACCTGAATTTGATTAGGCGCGTAATCTCGCCGCACAATAATTCCGACAATGAGACCAACAGGAGGGCTCCAGAGATCATGAGCATCCCGCACCTACGAATTGCACTCTACCAAGAGGTTTGTGACCTACTACAGGGTTGTTAAGGTGCCGGCGGGATAAGGTAAGTTTCAATTCCTTACGTGACTGATAAAAATATGTAATTGGACAGGCTGCATCGGGAAGGAACAAATTAACAACTTAACATGTCAAATATAGTCAGAGGTTTTTTTATCCTTCCAATATAATCGATAAATAATGATGATTTCCAGTTAATATGGAAAACTTGCTAAAAGCATTGTTGATAAGAGAACGAATACCAATTTTGAACGGTATTGATGGTTTGATTCTCCTTTTACCGTTTACTGTTAATTTTTCCATGGATATTAATTTATGTGAACCTTGAATTGGAAACAAACTTCTTTTCTACAATCTAAATGTCTGCGATGTTGGACGCTTCTTTCATTATAGTGCTTTGGTAACCTTCTTCAATCCAAAAATGTATTCGTATGTTTACTTTGGCCATAAAAATATAACCAGTCCTCGTTAAATTTATCTTCGTGGCTGAGGATGGAGGAGGAAAACATTGGGAGAGAAAAGACCCAATCGGAAACTAGTGGAAACGCATTCTCTGCGAGATTTGCGAGTTTTTTCTCTTGTAAACAGTCATTGATAACACATTTGATTGATTTACATTGATACATTTTCTCTCCGGGCAGCGTCCACAGGCTTACAGCCCTACGTCCCCTACTTGAAGAATATCCTTATTTGCGCCTTCAACGTTATCAATTCCGAGCTTTTTCGGACAAACATAAATATCCATCCCAGGAGCGAGACTTGACCTCATTAAACCATACATCTTTTTAAAAAACACAATAATAATATAAATAACAAACAGAATTCTTCTCCGATTAACGCACAAGGAGATTTTTGCCTTAAAATTCCAGCAGTAATAAATGTGATTATTTCTTCACGAAAATTTGATCATTTAATGAAATTTAAACACAATTTTAACGAAAAGGTTAAGAGTGAAAAAATCATTGGAATTATAATTTTATCAATAGATTTGTACCTCGTTTTCATTTTCTGTATTTCCTTCCTTAAACACTTATTTTGGTGATACATCAAAGCCATCAAGTGAAAAACGAGCATTCAACATATACAGGAGATAATTTCGACAGAAGAATGTTATCGCTAAATTTAGAGGGGGAAAAGGAGTCAGGAAAAATGACCGTAAGGTGGAAAAAGAAATAATATTTACCTTCGCAAACGAGGTCTTGAATCCCTCGTACAGTGCGGCAACAAACTTCAGCAACTCTTTTCTGATCCTTATCTAGTGGAATGAATAACTACCCAAGTTCTTTTTCTTTCCGAAAAATAATAAACCGATATTAACGGTAGTTTTCGCTTGGCTTAAATGAACCACATCACCTATTCAGCTTTTACGTTACATGTTAAAATAGATGGTATAAAAGGATAAGAAAATGCAGTGGTATATCGTACACTTGGCAACACTGAGCTGCGAGAGAGATTGACATCTCATTCAATTCCTATGGGGGTATAAGGCCCTCCGAGTTTCCAGATAAGTCGCTTTAATTTATTTGTTTCTGATTGGTTTTTCTCTGCCACTTTTCAAGAATTTCTTTTTCCTCCTTCCTCTTCAGCCGGAAAAGAAAATTTTTCCGAGAGATAGCATATTAATATATTTATCTTGAGTCATTTACTTGAGAATGCGTGTGAATATGAAAGTAGCATTTTTTCGAACAATTGCATATATAAGATTCTTGGTTTGTGAAATATATCCAGGAATCTCCAGCTGCTGTAAATAATGAGATTTTCTCCATATTTAGGTCTTGGATGATATGTTATTAGAAATTCCGGGGTTTTGAGCAGAACAACATAGAACGCAATGACTGATAAACTTCACGAGTATCAAGGACTCCTTGGGAGGTTGCACTCTTGGAGGGACGAAGCCAAAGGTAAATGGGGAGACTTCAAAGAGAGCGGAGGAATTGCTGGAGCGGTGAAAAAGGCTTCACAACCAGGCCAGGGAGAGCCAAGCGACTATTCTCATGTTTACAGGTTTGAATTTTACTTTAGACTCTAAGCAAATGTTATGATGAAACCATGGCGGTAATGAATCGAATGGCGCGTATAGCATAATTTCAATGATTTACAACTAAGTAAACTTAGAATCTTCCATCCAGAGACATCTTAATATGTCAAGGGCCTTTATCAGTCATCATTTTGTATGGACCATCAGCTAATGTGGTAAAATATTGCACTCCTTTAAAACTAAAATAGAATTTTCTTCGATAAAATCAGTTTTAAACAAAACTCGAGAAAAAATAGACCCCTGCTCAAACATTATAAGGAAAATAATGGGGATCTCCATGGAAAGAGGAGCATTGGGTAGAGCCCAGGTGTGCCCATGCATTAATAGAGCCTTGAAGCCAGAAACAGCAAAAAACTGTTTTTTTATTGAAAGTGGAGAATACTTGTAATACAACCTCAGATAAATCGATTAAAACAACAAAATAGAAAGGTAACAAAAATATTGCTAATTTCAACCATTCACATATATTCCATCTGATCGCATTAATTTTTTTCATACTATTTTCTTCTATAAGTTAAGACAGTTAAGTATAGTGAAAAAAATTCGAGATGTTGATGGTCATATATGCACTTATTTTCTGTGGATCTTGGACCTTTTTGGACGAGTTTTGAGGTGATATATGATCGAAATTCTTTATGCGGTGATTTGATCGTTATAGTAATTCAAAGAACTTTTTGGTTGAATGTGGGTCTAAAGTAATATTCTGAGCTCTAAAATAAGGATTTTTCTCCTTCCTGAAAATTTATTTCCCGGAATTCCTGGTACATACATTCAAACCCTTTTTTTCTGCAGAATCTTCCATTACGAAATTCATTATGTGAGAGCAAATTACAGAGTATGGTTGATTCTGAAAATCTTATTTAAAATACATATCTTTAATACTTGATGATTAGGAAATTAATAAATTAAAATATTAAATTTTCAGGCGGAAAGAACGTTTAGAATTAGTACGTGTATCCGCTGCAGTCATGGGCATAGAATTCTCGTATGCAGCAGAAACTGCCTTTGTGTCGCCTACGCTGCTCAAAATTGGAGTTGAGCATCGACACATGACCCTAGTTTGGGGTCTTTCTCCCACGATAGGCTTCTTCTTGACGCCTGTGCTGGGATCTCTATCTGATCGCTGCAGAAGTCCTCTTGGAAGGCGGAGACCCTTCATCTTGATGCTTGCACTGGGCGTGCTGATTGGTTAGTCATGTAATAATAAATATAATTAGATATATAACTAATAGCAGAGCCGGCTCTAGACGGCAAGCGAAGCATCGGAGTTAGGGGTGCCTTGAGTAAGATTTCCCTTACTATTCGTAACATACAATATGACGAACAAGTGGTCGCCTTGGAAGGAATTCGCATCAGGGCGCCTACGTATGTAGTACTTCGAGCCACTCCTGATCAATATAACCAATTACAAATCATGCAAAACAATATCAGCGACTGCAACTCGAGCTGTGCATGGCAAATGCTTATTATTCGTAAAATTGATAATATTATTCAGTTTTCTCTGTTATTTTCATAAAATATTCTCAGCTAGTGTTTTGTTAATTCAAAAGAATAGTTAGTAGTAATACCAAATTTTATTAAATCAGGGTCGATGGGGAAAAACTAGAGCAGGTGGACAAATTCTCGTACTTGGGTAGTGTTCTATCTTGGGATGGGAGGTGCGGAGATGAGATTCGAAAAAGAGTAGCATTGGCCATGGAAGCTTTTATGAAGCGAAGGGAATTAATGACAAAGGGTCTCGATAAAGGAATCAGGAAAATATTGGTAAAATCCTTGATATGGAGTGTTTTGCTATATGGGTGTGAAACGTGGACCTTACGAAAAGAGGACATCAAAAGATTGGAGTCATTTGAGATGTGGGTGTGGCGTAGAATGGAGAAGGTGAGCTGGGTGGATAGAAAAACAAGGGTTTCAATTGAAGTAATTAAGCGCCGACAAAAGAAATGGGTGGGTCAGATATTGAGAGGAGAGGGATTGCTGAAGAATGTAATAGAGGGTAGAATGCAAGGGAAAAGACAGAGGGGAAGGCAAAGGCAAAAAATGTTAGATGACATAAAGGGTGGGGTAATTTACCAGGTAGCGAAGGAAAGGGCTATGAATAGGGAGTATTAGGGCCCATGGACCTACCAAAAGGTAGAACACTTATGTAATGTAATGCATATTACAGATAATATTGTCTCAAACATTTGGTAAGCACAATTAAGGAGGTAGTGAATCAATAGTTAACAACAAATGCTAACTATGATCAATCGTAGAAGCCCTATGTGGGTATCCAGGTTCACTCCAGGTAGGAATGAAAAACACTTTATAAAAATTCCACAATATATTTCACTACAATATTTTACAACAAATTGCTATATCCAATGGGTATCCTGAAAAATTAATCGATAACATCCTCAAGAAGAAACAAATTAAAATGAAATTATTACATATTTATGGCAATTTTACAGCTAATTCAGATTACCTAAATTGGTGAAACTTCCATTCCTTTGGTGCCATTAGCTGCAAACTTCCCAATATGTTCCCCTCTAACTTCAGACCAGTTTTTTATACAACCCATAACATTAGGAAAATGTTACTCTACAACAAGAATAAAACTGAACCCCTCTTAAAATCTGGTATATACAATTTAATTTACAATGATTGTGGAGCAATTTATATTGGACAAATGGGGCAACATTTGCATGTTAGAGTAAAAGAGCACAAACAAAGTATCAAAAACAATTCAGATAAATCCCGCTTTCCTATATATCTTCTAGAGGAAAACCATTTGTCAGATATCTCTGCCCAATTACTCCATGTACAACAAAAAGGCGCAACATTTAATATTTTAGAACAGATAGAAATTTTACACCATAAACAAAGTAAATGCATGTTAATTAATGTCCACCAATTCATGGCTACTTTACCTTGCTTATCAATAGTTAGCTCTCTTCCTCCTCTTTCCCCACCTACCTTTTTCCCTTTACCCCTTCTTTATCTTCTTTCATTTTGGTTATACATGGTTGTTTCCCCCTCTCCCCTGTCTCCAATTTCTCTCATGCCTTCCTTCACCTCTTGTATATTTACTCTGTTTTGGCATGAATTTTTATCCGATGATGGCTATGTACTAGTTGAAACTGGTTGTGTTGATGGAATATATTGTGGAATTTTTACTAAGTGTTTTTCATTCCTACTAAATGCTAACTAGTAAAAAGTAATTATTTAAAGTTCCTGGCATAAAGCTAATGTTTGCTTCATTTTGTTAAAGAATTTGGATAACCAAAAACAAATGTATTTTCTTTGATTAAAATTATCGATCAAATGAAAGTTGCTTACAATGGTTATATTGAAGTGATTCAGTGGAAATTCCTGTGACCCAGGTAGAAAATTTGGTTAAATTTTATTGTACGTACCTTTCGCCATTGAGAAAAGATCTAAAGTAAAGTATCATTTTTGGGTCGGAATAGCGAAAAATTGAATAGAACCTGCTGAATTTTGTGTTTTGTTTGTAAAGGGATATAACTTATGCACAAGGATTTATTCTCAAACCTTTGAAGGATATTATTCATATTTTGCAATTACTTATCTTCACAGTTAACCAAAAAATTTTAATTTAAGCATTTTTTATCACTGAAATTTTATTTCAATTTAAGGTCTGATACTTGTTCCAAATGGAGAAGACATGGGTTATAGCATGGGTGACCCTCTACCATATCCTGTCAATGTCTCCCTAATGTCTCCAATATCCTCTCCCATGCAATCAGCTGCAACTCACTCTCCTCTCTCTAATCCTCCCACACAACCCAGTACCCCTGTTGTAAAATCATCACATCCTTGGGGTTTATTCTTTACAATACTTGGCACTGTCCTTCTGGACTTTGATGCTGATGCCTGCCAAAGTCCAGCACGAGCATACCTGCTTGATGTTACTGTTCCTGGTAAGTTATTTTCCATTGTAGCTATATATTCCATCTACTGTGGCTTAATCCTCTCTTTAGCCTCCTTATTTATTTATCAAACTTTCTGTCAGTCAGTAATCTTCTCATCCTATTTTATTGCTTTTCAAGGAATTTATCTCTCTCTTTAACCTCTTTTCTTCATTTTCTTACTTGGAATTTATATTTTTATGATCAAAACAATTATATTTGGACAATTTCACAAAATAATCAACAAAACTCACTGATAAAATTAAAAATATACAAAGGAAGATTCAGTAGCTGATCAATAATTATAATTTTCATCACTCATTAAAATTTCAACAAACTTTATGCACAAGGAAAAGGGTAAACTTTATGCATTAATTATTAGCTGTGAGAAAGTATGCCAATAATTTTGATAAATTTTTATACCTTTACACACCCATTTATTGCAACAATGTGTCAGCATTCATTTTTATTTTTTAGAAAAAGTAATTGTTTTCATTTGCAGATCTTGGAGAATATTATAAATGTAAAATGGGAGGCATAATTTCCTAACACTACTTATTTTAAAGCACTATATTCTACAAGCATAATATAGTGTATCTATTTACCCTTATCAAAAATTTTACTTTAAAAGATAAAATAAAAATAACTATAAAATTGGAGTCAGTTTCTTTTTTTCTATAGATTACTCTTGAGTTAAATTTTAGTATGATTTTTCTGTTACATATTTACTTCTTTTTAAAAACACCCATAGAGGATCATGCAAGAGGCCTGAGTACCTTCACAATCATGGCTGGTCTTGGAGGCTTTCTAGGATATGCACTTGGAGGAATAAATTGGGATGCCACACTCATAGGTACAGATGATCCATGATTTCTTCTGCAAGTATCCAATCCAGAATTTGAATTTCATTCTGCATTATACAGTGGTAGAGTTGGTAATGTGCATATGTAGAAAATAGCATGTTCTGCTTTAGGATACATGACCATTACCTTTAGGACCTCATATGATGCAATATAAGAATTCATGAAATTAGATTGATCTCATGACACAACTTTCTACTTGAACTAGCCAAGAGACATTTTAGGAGAGTACATTATGGATTAGCTTTGACTACCACATCATCATGGGTGTTCTAAGCTAAAATAGTCCCACTACCCATACATTCAGTTAGAATTCATCTCTGTACTAATTCAATATCATAATACTCCCACGAGGAATTGATACTGGGTCTGGGGGACACAAGAGTTCATTAAAAATAATCCTTTTGAACTTCAATAGTTTTTTACCATTATGCCTCTTAAAGGCTCTCTCACATATTGCTTTAATTTGCTATGAACTCATCAATCTCGAAATTAATTGAAGAAGACATTTTATTGACAAATGATTATTCTAGTATCAGTAAACAATTAGAGATAATTTTTTCAAGCATATGCAAGTATTAAAAAATTTCAAATTTCTAACTCATCTCAGATTGTTACTTTACATCATAATATTCAAGTAACCTGATGAATGAAAAAGCTATGTTCGTTAAAATTTTATCATCCTTACATTTAAGTTTATTTTATCTTGAATTATATTTATTTTAAATATTTTATTCCACTTTAAAAACTCACATTTCTTTTTTATTTTACAGGGGCCATGCTAGGGGGACACGTGAGAGCAGTTTTTACTCTAATTACATTCATATTCATTACATGTGTAGCAGTTACAGTAACTAGTTTTAAAGAGATTCCACTTGATGTGCTAGAGAGTGATTCAGGGGAACTGGAAAAGGTGATTATAATTTTGAAATCTTTTTTTAAGCCTTATTCACATAATCCAATGTCTTTTTACAATCAAATTATGACCCATTTGATGACTAGTTTTCTTTCTTTGAAATTCTTTTGTTTTTAAGTTCTCATTCTATTTTATCATTAAAAAGTACCATAAATATGATTCAGTTGTTCTAGTAATTCAAACACAATATTTGCAACCATTTTTATTTTGTTCCAATGAAGATGAGAAGAGAAGCACTTGGAGATGTAGGAAATACTGCTAATCCTACAGAAGAATCATCTACTCTACCATCTCATCACCCATCTTATGGTGCTCTTGCCACTCTGCCACCACCACCTCCACCACCAGCAGTATGATATAAATGATTTTTCTTTCCAATTCATGTAGTGCTATCAGTGTTCTAATAAAATTATATTTAAAGTATATGATCCTCATTGAGGTAATTCTGGCTGGCTTTATATTAGCATTTGAATGGCCTGAATAGGCTCTTCATTATTCAAGGGAATTTTATCCCTTCTCAATTTTTAGTTGTGTTTAGGTTTTTACTTGTTCTAATATTTGTTTAAGGCACTCAGGAAATTAATAAGAACATTTTGTTAATTCTACCAAGCATTGCTGAAATCTTATATTCCCATGTATTTTATTCACTTTTTGGAATATAGTTTTTCATAGATATGGTATAGATATAAATATAATGGTTTGGAAATATCCATGTGAATTGGTCTTAAATTACTTTAGTGGGGGTCACAAGAGGATGGAAACCCAGAGGAAGGGGAAGGAAAAACAGAGGATGGAAATGCAGCTGATGGAGGAGTAAAACCCATCCCTACAGAGGCAGCAGAGGGAAGCTCAATCAATATTGTAAGATGAATATTAAATATTTACACCTTATGAAGGAAAAAACATTTTATCTTTCAAGAAGTAACCTGTAAGTGATAGGCTGTTAAATAATGAGATTATTGCTAATGGTAATTAGGAAATCAAAGTGAGTGAAGAAGATGAAGGCAACACGTTCGACTTTGGTTTGATATTCCAGTAGGGGCTCACGTGCAAAATGACCCAAGTTGTCGAAGCACTTTTAACAATACTACTTCTACTACAAATAAAGGCACAAAAATTGGTTCAGTCATCTTTGGTTAATTGTTTACTTCAGTAAAATTTTCATAAAGTCAATTATGATATACATTTAATATCTAATTTAACCTTAAGGGACAAAATCATCTTTTAAGTGATAAGTATTCTATAAATTTGTTTTCCATATTTTAAAATTTCCATCATCGAAGAAATATGTATATCTTCTGATATGTATTCATACATCTCAGAAGAAGTTATGCTAATTTAAAACTTTGATCATACTTAACAGGATGCATCACCTGCAGGACTTGGGGAAGCACCTCCAACTCTTGCACAATATCTCTCATCAATAGTGCATATGCCAACATCATTAAGGATCCTCTGTGCCACTAACCTCTTCTGCTGGATGGCACATGTTTGTTACTCACTTTACTTCACAGACTTTGTTGGTGAAGCTGTTTTCCAAGGGGATCCTAAGGTATGTATTTATGCATATAGCTCTTTTCATCAGAAACAGAAATCAAATTAACTACATTATAATCAAAGATGTATCTCAATTTTCCTCCAAAAATAAAATTAATGACAATACTTCATTACTAGTTGACAAAAGTAAAAGGAATTAGTATTCTTCATTCCATTTACTTAATAAACTGCATAGTTTGATTTATAAATTGCCTGAAGTATTTTTGTAAGCAAAAGAAGGTAAACATCTGTGAAGGTTACACAAAATCCATTACCAAGAGCTGTATAACTTTTACTCATTGATTGGCAAGTAAGAACACTGTGCAAATTTCAGTTTTCATTGGAATTTAAACTGAATAGTATTGTTATGAACTTACAATAGTATAATATGTCGATGATAGCACCTTTTCAAACTGTTATAGAGCTGCTATTCTTAGCCAATACATTCTATAAATTTGAGCTGTTATCCATGGTTTTACCTTATCCTTGGTATATTAAANATCATTAGAGTGAATTTCTTTGCCTAAAATTAAGTGACAAATGACATTATTTTAAGAGTTTAATTATTTTGTTGTAAATTTTATGGTACAGGTAATTCACCATCTTTAATGAGCATATTATAATTTGGTTCTACAGTTGCTATCGATCCCATGTTTTACTTTATTCTCTGATTCATTAAAATATGTGTCTTGGGATCTCTTTCTTTTTAAATTTACTTTGTTGTACTTAGTCTCAAATCTCTCATAGTTTTCCTGCATTTTCATATTTAACAGTTGAAACGATGCATTTACTGTAAAAGTTCATGTGATATTTATGTTCCTCTAAGGAATTCATTTTGACTAAGTTTGATTACTGTTAGTTATATTTCTTTAAAAGGTACCTCATACTTTTAAGTATTTTCTGTCAAAATTGTTTATTTAGAACAGCTTTTTTGCCTGTTTACTGTCATAAATTTTAATGGTGTTAATATGGTGTATAATTTCATTGTTGCACTGAAAAATTTCTTGAGCACTTCAAGATTTTAATGTGAATGCGGGATTTCCTTGCATTTCCTTCAATTTTAGCAGCGTCTGCAGGGTGAAGTAGCATTCCTTAGTCAGTCTTTACAAGAGGAGAGATTTCGTTCTGAAAGACTTGAGGAGCAAGTAAATGACCTAACAGAGCTCCACCAAGTAGAAGTAGAAAATTTGAAGCAAGCCATCTCTGATGTTGAGGAGAAAGTACAGTACCAGTCTGAAGAGAGGCTCCGTGACATCCATGAAATGTTGGAATCATGCAACACTAAGGTATGTCTTCTTGCTTACTGCATCTGATGTACTAAACTAAAAAAGCGTTAAATATAGTGAGCAGATTTTGTATAATTACCTCATATCAAAGATTGAAAACTAAACTTTCAGATATCAATTTTTTCCTGTAGGGAAAAGGCTGTTTAATGTGTTGGTAATGGAAGATATATCATTTCAATTTTTGATATACCCTTTTGGTTAAAATTATGATATGCTAAAGAAGGCAATATTTTTATATTTATGAAGCATGTTTATTTATTTATTTCATTCAATACGTATGGTCTATGCACTTGGCTGTTTGTAGCACTCTTCCTGCCAATTGGCAACTTTCCTCCTTTCTCACTTCTTTCATTGCACATCTCATTCTTTACTTAGCTGAAATCATTTTCGTTTCATAAATGTTACCCAATTGATGTTTCAGTGGTATACTTTCCAAAATTTTACAAATATTTGTAATAGAAATTTAATGAAGCGTAATATATTTCTGAAACTGGAAATGGTGTTTTATCATTTTCGTTTCATAAATGTTACCCAATTGATGTTTCAGTGGTATACTTTCCAAAATTTTTCAAATATTTGTAATAGAAATCATTTCAGTGAAGTGTATATGAGTGATTTTTATACATTTAAGTTTAAGTTAATGTTTGCTGTCAATGCTTCAGGCCATAGAAGGATCTACAGCTCGTAATCTCTATGAAGAGGGAGTTCGTTTTGGCTGCTGGGGCATGTCCATGTACTCTCTCTCATGTTCCTGTTATTCTATGTTAATTGAAAAACTAGTAAAAAGGTTCAAGTAAGTATACACATTTATTAACATGTTCAGGATTATTAAATTGAAATTATTAATTTCCATTAAATTGGTTTGTAAATATGTCTCAATTTTGCTGTTAGAATATACTAGAACAATGAAGATGATGTTGATAAAACAATGAAGTAATAAAATTAAATAAAGAATAAACTAACATTGCATAAACCATTCCCATTCTTGAACTTTTACTTATATGGGTGAATTCATTTAATGTTCTCAATTACATTTTTGGGAATAATGCATTTTCTATTTGAGATTGTAATGCTATATTATTTTCAGAGCTCGTGCAGTATATGTTGGAGGTCAATTATTTTACTGTTGTGGAATGATTATGATGGCTATATGTAGACATCCTGCTGCAGTGATTATATTCTCATGGTCAGCAGGTGTTCTGTATTCAACATTGTTCACCATGCCATATTTACTGGTTGCACATTATCATGCATCAGGAACGGTGGGTTGAATACATTTATTTTTCAGAGAAATTATATTATTTGGTTTTCGTCAATTCGATTTAATTATGCATAGGTAAGCAGAAAATAAAGTATCTGTAATTTTGAGGTGAAAATTCCTGAAAGTTAGGAATTATATTACTTTTAAATTTCCTTCATTGAAACTTTCATTAAATCCTATTCCAATCATGAAGTTTAAATCTAAGCTTTCAAACAAAATTTTCATTTTTCACAAAGAATTTCATACACACCCAATTTGTATTTAATGCAATTTTCATTGATAGAAAATCATTGAAAATCTCAATTTTATGGATGCTTGTTATATATACATATTATGAAAGTTTTAATAAAATAGTGACCTAAGTTATTATTTGGATCAAAGTTTCTCATGATTTGAGATAAATATCTTTTATTAATTCTTTAGCATTTTTTAGTTAGCTGTTCAATTACTTATTTTGAGATAAGAAAATTTCATAAGTTTCTATGTAATTTTATTGTATTTTAACAAATTTTATTGTATTTTTACTAAAAAATCTTTAAAATGATAGGTGTGGATTAAAAGTGTTGCTTTAAATCATAGTTTACAGAAGGAGGAGAGACCCATGCCCAGGTACGTGGGTTAGGCACTGACGTGGCCATTGTCAGCAGTATGGTATTTCTTGCCCAGCTAACTTTGTCCTGCTTCATGGGAAGCTTAGTGGCAGCTGTAGGATCAACAACTACTGTGGTTGCTGTTGCAGCCACTCTCAGCTTTTGTGGTGCCCTAATTGCTACTCAAGTTACCTACTTGGACTTATGAGTCTCTACGCACACCAAAAATTGTAATGGAGGCAGCCCTTCTGGTTTCTTAGAGTGAAAGAGTGAAGGCGAATAATAAAACTTACCCCTAGCTGTCTCTAATTTTCAGGTTTTATCTTCAATTACTAACAGTCAATGTTTAACCAAACAATTCAGTGTTTTGTTTGATGCATAAAAATTGCAGTTCATTTGAATGCTTGCATCCCAGGAGATAAAAAAATTCATCCTCAAAATAATTCATGATCTGATGATGTGTGGATCTGAAAATTACAATTTTGCTTCCAATTTAATTTTATTTGGGTTGAAAACAAAGGATAACATGAACTTACCATTATATATTACAGTTAATTGAACTTTCATGATATTTTCTAAGCCTTAATTTTTCATTACTTTGTTTCTTTTAGTCTGAAAGATACTGTAATATTCTTCATCATAAAAGTCAAGAAATATGAATGATAATTCAATAGATGAATTTTTTATAATTTTATTATGTATTTGCTTATAATATTAAAGCTTTTATTTATATTTTTATTTCTATCCTGAAAAAAGGGTTCAATGAAGAGAAATCAGTTAAATGTCTTTGGATTCAGATCAAATAATCAAGTCATGAAACAAATATTCTCAGAGGGAAACTGATTTCAGAGGAAAATTTGATAAATGTATGATGTACGGTAATTACAATATCTGAAATCATAAGCATCTATATGAAACTGTTATTGATGTATGTTCTTAAAGTAGCCTGTTTTAAGAATTTTTCTGTATTGAAGTAAAATTATCACTGTGTGGTATTGTCTTTGATTAGAACTAGAAATATCCTACATTACCTATAATCAGAGAATTTCCAGATTAGAATAATAAATTAAGATTCCTTTCTTTATAAGGTTTATAACATCTAAAAAATCACTAAATAAATTTTGGTATTGCATTTTTTGTTTTCATCTATTCATTTACTTAACTCAAGTGATCAATATAAAGAAAAATTTTATGAAATAACTAGCAAGAGTAGATATGCTAATAAATATTTTTCTCACTGAATAAAAGTTAATATTACAATAAATCCTGAATTAATAGCATGCTTTCCTGAAATAATTGCTATGAATTTCTGTAAAGATAATAAGTTAGAAGCTGAGAAATGAAGCAGGAATTTTATGAATTCTTTTAAGCTGTAAATAATAAACTTTAGAAATGTGTGATGGCATTGCCACTATAGTAACAATTACATGAAAAAGTTTGTGACTGCTGTAGGGTAATGGCCAGGCAAATGTTGAAGAAGATGAAAGTAAATGTAAGGTATCATCAGCAAAAAGAATCATATCCCCTTTAAGACAGAATTTTTCGAGATCATTGATAAATAGAAGAAAAAATAATGGTCCAAGAGTAGACCCCTGAGGAATACCAAGGGCAGGAGTTTAGGGGGAGAGTAGATTAGAAATTTAGTTTTTAAGGATTTAAGGAAAGGTGAATTTCTTTGCATGATGAAATCATGCAACTAATCCCACGGGAATAACAAGTGTGAAAAATAGCGACATGACTGGGACTTGAACCCAGGTCTCCCACTTTCCAGGCAGTGTGGAAGAGATGTGGCATGGTAGTTCAGTGGTTAGAATACCTGCCAGGAAAGTGGGAGACCTGGGTTCGAGTCCCAGTCATGTTGCTAATTTTCACACTTGTTATTCCTGTAAATTTAGTTTTGTTAATAAATTTGTGAGTCTGCACCATTTGATGACTATGGGTCAGAAATGAGCAGAGTCATTTATATGCATTGCCCCTTATTCCAATATTTTAAAAGAAGATTATGGTTGATAAGGTAAAAGGCTTTGGCTAGATCATGGAATACACCAGCAACTTCCTGTTTTCCTTGATAAATTTTTGAAATAAAAGCAAAAATTACAGTTGAAGTAGAATGTCCCATTCTAAAACCATGCTGTGAGGGAGAGAGGACCTCATGGTTTTGCTGAAGCTTTGTAAGTCTTGAAAACATAACATTTTCAAAGATCTTTGAGAAGGAAGACACCAATGATATTGGGTGATAATTATCAAGTGAGGATTTATCTCCCTTCTTATGTAGCGGATAAACTTTACTATATTTAAGCTTGCCTGGAAAAATACCTTGTGAGAAGGATTCATTGATGAAATGGAACAAAGGTGGAATAATGATCTTCGCAGATTTTAAAAGAAGAGAAGCAGGCACTTCATCAATTCCAACAGAATGCTTTTTCCCAATTTTATGTAGGATGGGGATCATCTCCTTTTCATCAACAGGATAAAGGAATATAGATTCTTGGTCCCAAGTTATGTTTGGAACTTTGGCAGTAGTAGTTTGTTTGAAATTGGAATAATTGTTTATAGAGGAGCAAAAGTGCTCATTGAAAATACTGGCAATAGTGAAGGGATCTTTGATAATCTGACTGTTGACATCAAGATAAATATCAGGTTTACAAACAGCGTTATCATTTTTAATGATTTTCCAGGCCATTTTTGAAACATTGGATGATTTTAGGATTAATTTAGAGTAATGATCTCTTTTAGCAGCATTGATTTTTTTCTTTATGAAGATGTAGTAATTTTTTATAGTAAAAGTCGAGAGATTCATCAGCAAAACATGTATTGAGTTCAAATATTGAAGGTCTCTCTTTAAATTTAGAAGATATGTGGTAAACCAGCTTGCATTTTTTGAAATTCTGTCAATAACCTTAGATTTAATTTTTCATCTACGGTAGGGACAAAGGAAATGTCAGACCAATCGATCAATTCAATTTCCTTTTCTCCAAAGATTCTAACATATTTGCAGGTATTAACAGGTAGATTTAGAATCTTGTGGTATATATACCACCATATATATATATATATATTCATTTTAAATAATATTAAATTCAGGATAAACAAAAAGGGTACCTATGAGACCTTACACCTTTACGATCCCACATTCAATCCGCTTAACATGAAAGTTCAGGTACCACTGCTCTATGTTATTAACTAATAGTTAAAATTAAGTTAAACCTATTTTTGCCAGTAGGTCAATATCATGTGTTGCAAGTAAAACATGAATTAATGATTGCATGATCAGTTAACTTAACCTAATATATTGTAAAGCACTTTTATAAATCAATAAGTAGTTATTATGAATATTACCAATAGATTTTTCAAATGTATGGCTGAATCATGTAAGTTGGAACAATCAAGTATTTTACATGGATTACGCTCTTTAGTTTCTAATACTACGATGAGGATTAATTAATGAGTTCCGAGTTAAATTTACTGGATTATTTTTATGCTGCTAAAGCTGAAGTATAGAATTTCACATAGGGGAAGCGTAATTTGTAGGAAACGAAGTGTAATATGTTTGTATCGGCCTAGGAGATAGCAGCACCTCCCTGGTGACTTTATTCAGAGATGGACGCAATGGTGCCGAGATGGTGATTTAACATTCTTGTGACGTCATCTTTCCATGTCTCGGATGTTTCTTTCCCTTTATTCTAGAAACTGAAATCTGTTCCACCAGGTGGCATAGTGCGAGAGTGTGTTCGGTGGAGGAGTGTCAAGTTCTGTTCGACCTATATTCGAGTGCTACTGCCTTGTGATAAGTTTTTCCTACATGCATGGATTAAGGTATATCCATTCCTTATGTAAATGCTGAATGCATCGATCAAGCTTCAAGAGTTGAAGAGCAATAGCTGTTGAGTCGGAGGCGCCGTGTAGATACAGGGGCGCCATGTTTGGAGACGTCGGAATATCGTCGGTGGGCGGAGTTGCGTCGTAAACAGAGAGGCGGGAGAAGGTATCGTTGACTTGTGATGCCGGAGAATACGAGATGAACTCTTCGCCGATGGGAGGCCACTCCCTGGCCATCCGTCAAGAGATACAACGTTTTGAAAGTGTGCACCCATCCATATACGCTATTTACGATCTGATAGATCTAGTCCAAGACCCGATAGTGGCCCAGCAAGTAAGGGACCACGTCGTCTGCATTGAAGGTGAGGGACAGATTCTCCACGTGGTAAAAGATGCGATTCACTGTGTAATTCTCGTTCTTGAAAGCAGAATGTCGGCTTAATTACTTGGGAAATTTACGTGCTATGATCTTTAGAGCTGTTAGCTATCATTTTCTGATTTTGGGGATAGGTATCCCTCGAGTCGATTTGGATGTAAACCAACCTGTATTTAAGCAAAGTTTTTAATTATTAAAAATTCTCCAGTAATTTTGAAAACTTAAATCAGAGTTTCTACATTCCTATTGATATCGTCATTTTTTTTTAAGGTTGTACTCTTAGAGTCGTTCAAATGCGTCAGTATCGGGCGTCTTTCAGTTGTTGGTTCATTCAGTATGCATCCCCATTCTCTGTTATTAAAATTCTTGCCGATATCTCGGCGGAAGCTTCGTCTTGAGTTGTACGCCGATAGCGGAAGCTATCGCGTTAGTGGTTTCCTTTTACGGAGTTCCCTTACCGCAGAAGGCTTACTTCCATACTAACGTAATTTTAGCGTGAATTGTTGGCGGCATCAAGTGATACAGCTGTTTGCATAGGATTTTACTATCGGAGATTTTTGTAAATACCTCTACTGATAATCAATGCTAAACATCAAGCAGTCGTGATTTTCTTCTTTGTATAACATTATCACTTCCAAGACGTATGATAATTATTTGCGAGTGTTAATTTATCTTGGATTCCTTAATTTAATTCTGGCTTAAATTACCCGATCGTCTCCCTCTGATATTCCGATACCACTACAAATATTTTTCCATAATCATCATATTATTTAAGAAGAAGAAGAAAATTTACTTGTTGTTTGCAACGGCACGCCAGCAGCGGTGTAAATGGTCTCTGGTTGCATTAATGCGCTCTAAATTTGCATATGCTATAAATAATCGCAAAAAAGCTAGTTTATTAATAGACATTTAAGGTTTTCACGAAAATTTCATTGTGAAACTCATCTTTGTGTGACATAAGATTATCCTAGTTGGTATCCTAGATTCTCATCTGTGTGAAGAATTCTATTGTGCTATTAATTGATCGATGCTGAGCGAGATTGATATTATTTTAATTAAGGCATTGTCGAGTGTTATCCCCTTGGATTTTACTTGTTTCATAAGTTGGTTACTTCATTTGATATACAATTGCCGTATCGTATCATAGGTAATTTCTACTGTAAGGTAGTGAAGTAACTCTAATGGATCGCATGTTGGTATAGAAGAACCGCAGGTAGATTACTTCGCAAAATTCCGCTGCAACGGATTTTAACCGTAAAACCTTTCCCTTGCCTTGCTTAGATTCCTTTGTCAATAGCCAGGAGTGGACATTAAGCCGAAGTGTCCCTGACCTTCGACTCGGTATTCTGGGATCCCTGTCGTCGGGAAAGTCTGCATTAGTTCATCGCTATCTCACTGGTTCCTATATGCAAGAGGAATCACCTGAAGGCGGTAGATTTAAAAAGGAAGTTTTGGTGGAAGGTCAGTCGCATTTGTTGCTCATACGAGATGAAGGAGGACCTCCTGAGTCGCAGGTAAGACATCTCTTTGTAATTTAAGCGCAACTGTCCGCAATTCTTAACGTAGTAGTTATCTTTTCATGATTAACGGTTCTTATTTCATGACAAAAAGTGTGTACTCGAGCTACTTTATCATATCTTTGCCACAGATCAGGTTGATATTTTTTTAAGCTTTCAGTTTAGTTTAAGTACTAGTTTAAGAATCTTAGCCTTAATTTTGTGCACAGTCATTTTTCTGTTACCTAATATATATCGTAAGACTGAAAAGGGTACACTACAAACCAGTTCATTTTATTAAGGAAAATGAAAAAAAAGTTAGGGCATCTTTGTGGTTGTTAATGCAGATTTCACAGTGAAGTTAGTTTAGAATGTTTGAATGTGAATGAAATTAATGGCTACGATGATGAGTTCTTGTCATTTTGAGGTGTCATTATCTGTGAAAGGTAAATGCATACAGGAAGATAAGATGATAGTTGGATAAGGCTGAATGCAGTATTCATGTTTGGAGAGACTCTTTAAAGACTCATTTACTCACCAATTATCATATAGTTGATAGTATTAATGTTATTTAGAAATTTATTTCTTAATTTTATAGTTGTTTTTATGTTACAGTAAACTCTCGATTGCCCATGTTCTAATTATTTGATAATTATTATATAATTTCCAATTATTGTATATGCACATTATCCATGCTACTCTCTCTCCCCTAAGATGTAATTTTTTATGATATTATTCCTATCATAAAGAAATATAAATGTATTGAGATTTTGATGTATGAAAAACTATTTGTAGTTTCCAGTATTTGTTTCTTGATAAATTTGAATTAAAAAGTCCCAAATGGTAATTTGTTGTAATTTAAAGATTTTAGCATTGCCCATACTTAATGGACTCTTTTCCATGTCCATTAGTTCCGACAATCTGCTTTCTCTGATATGAGCAAATACATAACTATGCAAGATTAATAATTTTAGTGTTATCATGCAGAAAATAAAAGTCACTAGGTAATAGTAAATCTATAAAAATAAAAAAATAACCATTTACATTGCATTATTTTTTATGGTACAAAATGACATACCATTCAGTAATTACAATCCTCTATCAATTTTTGTCGTTAGCCAGATATTGTAGTAACACAGTTGTGAGTTTCTCAGCATGGGCCCCTTAAAGGGGATCTACTTGTCAGTAGGTCTCCTGTAAGCCTTTCAGACTACTTTGAGAAACCTTAACAAGAGAATTCCATAAGAAAAATTCAAACTTAGGGAATTTGTGAAATAAAGTCAGCACTGCAAGATCAGTTTTCTCAATTTTCTCAGGTAATCTTTCTAAAAATTGGTAACAACATAAAAAAAGAATACCAAAAAGTTGCAGCCCAGAATGGTCTCAGAACAATTAAGTTACCCAAAGAAAAGTAATAATTAGAAAAGGCAAAGCTAAAAGAACGTTAATTAACACTTTCACATTTTAAACTTGAAGCCCTTAATTTCATGACACCATGTTGGTGTTACTGAATGTAATTCTGTTAACGAGAAGCACCTTAAATTCAATTATCTTTTTATACTTCAATATTTTGTTCTAAACATGAAAATAATAATATTGTGAAAGGTTTCAGATCAATCCTGGTAAACACTTTTTCTAGCTAAATCATTCTGAAAGATTCCATTTGATAAATTATCACTACCATTTTTAAATAACACAGCACAACTGACAGGTGTATTGCAGAACATATAGTCTGACGAGTCAGGCTGTCTAATACTTGTTGTAAATGGAAATCTCTCACTGTACAATACAGTAGCATAATCATCATAACAAAAGAATTAAGATGGGAAAACAAATTACATAAAATAAACATTATTGTGGTAATGGTAGAAGTGTTCTTTCTTTATTATTTATAATGGAGAAGTACCACAAAGTTGATGCTGATTTAGTAGATTCTAACATGTGAGATATCAGAAATGTTTACACTGAGATATGTATTTAATATTATTAGGTATTTGTTAGCTAAAATGTAGAAGAAATTCCACTGAACAGAAGCTACTGCTTTTTACTTATTTTACTCTTGTATTTTACCCTAGTCACCATAAGTCCCATATAATGTTCATGAACTTTACAACAGTCTAATTGAATCAGTCATCTGGGCTACATGTTACTGCTGGCTATAAGTGCTCATCGTAGTTTCATCTATTGATAGAGCTTTACATTCATATTTTTCCAGCCTTCCTCAACATTTTTGTTATCTGCATATTCCTTGTCAGGGGGTTGGAGTTACGTCCATTTTCTTTTAAACTCCTATTTTTGAGTCGACTTGTGATAATTTTAGGTCCCTATGTTAGTAACAAGCTTTTGATTGAAATTTCTTGTAGATACTAAATCAAATAAAAACCTTTTAAGAATACAGTCAAAATACCATTAGAAGAAATTAAGTGAAAATTAATTTTGTGAAATAGGATTCCTTTGTAAATTAACCCTATAATGACTGAACTGATATTTATCCTTAACAGGATGAAGGGGGTTTGTTGAGAAACCATTAGGTTTCTTAACACTTTTTAGTACTTAAACGTCATCAGTTAATTTTATACTTATTTAGTTTATACATTAAAGCAACTAATTTGCATAAAAGGAAAAGTATACAATAGACATATATGTATTATTTATTGATATGTAAGATATAATTCATTATTTTTCTATGCTTTTTCATCCACCTGTTTGATGTAAGAGGGTTGTTCAATAAGTCCTGAGTAAAAGATAGAAAATAAAATTATTTTCTGTAGATAAAAAAAAATTCAACATCTCCTTTTTACTCTATACACTTTTCCAATCGTCCAAAAAGTAAGATTTTTGAAAGGTTGTGTATGTATGAAAATGTTTGATATGAGGGATGTTCAGCATTAGAAAAAGATAGATAAAGAGATTATTTTGTAAACATTTTTAAAAAATTTCAACATAATCTCCTTTTAACTTTCTACACTTTTTCAAGCAGTTCTCCAACTTTTTTATGCTGTCCAAAAAGTAAGATTTCGGAAGGTCCTCAAAAGAGGCATCTGTTTAGGCGATGACATACTCGTTCAACATGAACAGTTGTCCACTGAGCCATTGTTTCAAGTTTGGAAATAAAAAGAAATCACTGTGGGCCAAATCCGATGAATACTGTGGATATTGTAATAATTCAAACTTTAATTCATTAATTTTGGCCATCGAAACTGTGCAGGTGTGCACCCGTGCATTGCCTTGATGGAAGAGCACGTTTTTGTTTTTCAAATGACGTTTTTCCTGATTTCTTTGCTCAACCGGTGCAGTAATAACGCATAATACTCTCCAGTTATCATTTGACCTTTTTCCAAGTAATCAGTGTAGATGATTCTGCATGCTTCCTAGATAACAGTGGCCATCTCCTTGTTGGCCGATTTCACCATCTCCGCCTTCTTCAGAGCCTGTTCAAATTCAAAAACTCCCTCTTTTGATTGTTCTTTTGTCTCTGGAGTGTAGTATTGTAGCTATGTTTTGTCTACAGTTATGTAATGATGCAGAAACTTGTCAGAATTGTGGCAGAAAAGCATCAAAATAACCTCCAAGTTGACCACATGATTGAGTTTATTCTCCTCAGAGAGCAAACGCAGCACCCATCTTGCTGAAATTCTTTTCACCTCAATTTTTCTTGCAAAATTGAAACCCCTGTACCTTGCAATATCCCTGTGGCATCAACTATCTTGTGCACTTTGATTTGTCAATCTCTCAAAACCACACCATGGATTTTGTCAATCATTTTGGGAGTAGTCACTTCCACTGGACGTCCTGAACAATGTTCATCTTTTGTGGATGTGTGGCCACGTTTTAAACTCATTTACCTGATAGTAAACAGTTACAAACACAGTAACTGATGTGCCATAAGCTTCATCCAACTCAGCTTTGATCTCTTTTGATGTTAAGCCTTTTAAATATAAGTGTTTAATCACCGTTCAAAACTCACTTTTTTCCATTTTTCTAATCCAGCAAAATATTTTTGCTTTAATTGACAATAAAAATGAAACCATGTGATGGATATAACTGAGACTTTAACAGCTATCTAACTGAAAACAAACCATTTATGATACTATGACTTTGACTTTATTTATGAGTGCCATATCTTGGATTTTCTAAGGACTTATTGAATGATCCTCATAATTTTAATTTTTTTTATTCCCCTTTTTTTACAAATATTTCAAGATCATGATCTTTGGTATTGGGACACTCCAAGTAAAAATCTTCAAACCCTAAACCCTACTAACACTAAGCTGTGGTCTCCATGAACCCTAATGATTTATTTTCTTTTTCACAGTTAAAACATTATTGCATAAGAAAAAAAATTCCTATCATTGTGCAAAGTAATTGAAATAACAGTTAACTATTAAAATTTTTTTACTTTGCAGATTTTTTGTTTTGTGAAAAAATAGTATGCTTGAGGTCCCTTGTTTGTTGTATATGTCAAGGAATCCCCCTCTCCTCTTTCTATGATTTATTGCAAAAGTGAATAGGATGTTCCATATGAGGGCTGTATGATAAGTACCTGTGTTGGGCAAGAAAATGCATTTTTGTTAACTTCTTTTAAATTTATTTCTCAATATAGTCTCCTTTCAAATCAATACATTTAGTCCAGCGATATTCTAACTTTCAAGCCATCCAAAAAATATGTTTTGTTGATCTCTGCAAAATAGCCCTCTGTTGTGGCAACAACTTCCTTGTTTGATGTGAATTGCTTTCCCCCAAGCCATTTTTTCATGCTTGCAAACAAAAAGAAATCACATGGGGCCAAATCTGGAGAATAGGGTGGATGAGGTAGCAGTTTGTACCATAATTCGACCAGTTTTGCTGTGGGGATTGCAGATGAGTGAGCTGGTGCGTTGTCATGATGGAAGAGCACAATTTCTTCGCCAAATGAGGTTGTTTTTTCTTCAATTCAGCATCGAATCTGTCCAATAAATCAGCATAGTACTTCCCCGTAATTGTCCTTACCTTCTCCAAATAGTGGGTGAAGATGATGCCTCGCGAATCCCAAAAAATTTTGGCCATGGCTTTTCCGGCCGATGGAACCATTTTCACCTTCTTTGGAGCAGGTTTGCCGGTTGAAATCCACTGTTTTGACTGTTCTTTCATTTCTGGCATGTGGTAATGGATCCATGTTTCGTCAACAGTCACAAAACGCTGTAAAAACTCTTAAACATGTCCAAACAATGCTCCGAAGTTGTCATGCGATTCCATTTTTGCTCCACTGTGAGCAAACACAGCACCCATCTCACTGATAGCTTTCCCATGCCCAATTTTTCCTGTAGGATACTTTGTATGCATTCAATTAAGATGTTTTCAATGTCAGCAATCTCTCTGATCTTCACACGGCGATCTACTAGCACGATATCATGGATTTTGTTAACCATATTCTCTGTAGTCACCTCAATCGGATGGCCTGGGTGCTGTTCATCAAAAACAGATGTTCGGCCGTGCTTGAATTCATTAAACCAATATCTGATAGTCATCGAAGGCGCATGGTCCTTATAAACAGCATGCAACTACACCTTGATTTCCTCACAGGTCTTCCCATCAAAATAAAGAAATCGAATCACTGATCAATATTGCTCTTTCTTCATGGTGGCAGGCAAACATGAACTTGACTACTTTCAACAGCTATCAAAACAAAACTGCTCCATTAATCTGTCTGAAATTTTGACAGTCGTATATCTAAAGGTGGTGTTAAATTATGGAATACACATTTTGTGTCAGTGGTGCCATCAGTTGCTAAACATGGGTACTTATCATACAGCCCTCGTAAAATAAGGAGATGTTCATTCTGTTTTTGTTTCCAAAATTATGGAAGAATGTTTTCCAACTATAACTTGTTCAGTTTTTAATGTTATCCACATGATTTCTAAATTAATGTAATTTTTCAGTTTGCTGCGTGGGTGGATGCCATCGTGTTTGTCTTTAGTCTGGAAAATGAAGCCAGTTTTCATGCTGTATATAGTTACTATACTCAGATGGCACATTTTCGTAATGCTGCAGAAGTGCCTCTCATCCTTGTTGGGACTCAGGGTAAGTTTAATGTTGCATTGATCATATTTGTGTGAATAATTATGCTATTAAGAGCTGGTTTAGTTTCCGGTTAGAGTTAAAATACCTTGAATTTAACAATAAAATCTTTTGCACCCTTATAAGTGTGGTCAATTTCAGAAATTGTGGTGATTGCATCAATTTCTACTCACTTTAAGTATTCTACAAGCATCCCAATTTTACTACAGCATTGAACTTAAGATGCATATCATCCTCAGGATGCTGCAATTGTTGAAACATTCATTAAGATGTTGAAGTGCTATCAAAGCTTTTTACAGATAAATACAGTCAGCACTTAGTATCAGTCTGATTGACATTGCAAAAGCAATCACTTTTTGTCATGAATTTTCCTGTGTTATCATACTCAAATTTTGTCTATTTCAATCAGTTTTCATAAACTTTTATATGCTCATTGTTATTATATAATGATAGAAGCTGTGTTGAATTGTCAACTCTACAAAAGAAAAATTCAATTTAGAATAATTAGGGCCTTTGGATAGCCATATGGATAATGCATTTGACTCTGGTAAAAATAAAATTAATGGTGTCCAGTGATACTTGGTGGAATGACGTAGTTAAAATATAAAACATGTATTAATCCACAAAATATTTTTATTATAACGTTGACCAGTTTCAGCGTTAGTCTGCGCCATTGTCAGAGTTGACAGTGTGCCGCATAAGTTAATAGCAATCAATGTAGGTCATGATATACTATAGTACAGACTTGACTGCAATGACTGCAACATATCTTATTTTGGTCAAACAGGGAGGTGCATCTCCAAACGTGCAGTTGAGCACAAGACTGCCTTTTTAAATAAATCGGGACCTTTGCATTTCGCTGACCATTTACTCGATTTTTACTTCTATTTGTAAGACCAATCCTTTTTTTCTTCAGAAGTCCGGAAGGGAAAAATATCAACATATATTCATGCAAATGTGTTAGATTACAAGATTACTAATTTAGAAGTGAAAAGGTCAGACTTGCTCATTAAAATTTATTTTGAATTTTACTGTAATTACGAAAATGTCAACAAAATGTCCTAAAAGTATATAAATTTTAGTTTTTTTAAAGTAATTTTAAGTAACCTTTTAAGTACACAATCTAAGTTACTTATTTGTTATATATCATAAAAGTATATTAAGTATACCTTTGGTAATTTTATTTCAGATGCTATTAGTGAAAATAATCCAAGGGTGATTGATGATGCACGTGCCCGAAAACTTGCAGCTGACTTAAAACGATGTTCTTATTATGAGACATGTGCTACCTATGGCCTTAATGTAGAAAGAGTTTTCCAAGATGGTAAGTGGTTATTATTTTGCGGAGGGACTGGAGACAGTAATATGCCTTGCTTTATAACTCTGCATGCATTCATCTGTTTTCTATCTGAATGTGTGCTATTAAGTTTTGATTTCTCTTGTTTTTCAGCATGTCAGAAGATAGTGCATCAACGAAACTCCATGGCGCCTGTTGCTTCGTCAGTGACTGTTCCACCACCAACTCCTACAGGTTCTAGACCTTCTACTCCTTCTCACCATCACCATTCCTTCCCAGTTTTGCCTCACCCATCACCTGCTGTTCCTCTTGCTCCTTCCTCATCTACAAACACTGGTTCTTCCTCAACTTCTTCCATTGCTTCTGCTTTCATTCCATCTGTTGCTTCCTCAGCTTCCAACAACTCTGTTTGGACATCTAGTTTTCCTTTGCCAGGTATGGTCAATCCTCCCAGCCTCATAGGAAGTGGGTTTGGCTCCTCTCCTGGGCATCATAGACACCACACCATTCTTGGTCAACCACATCGACAATCTTCTTCTGTACAGGAGGTGGGTAAACATTTAATCTTCTACTGATTCATTCAACATAGGTGTTTGTGTTCTTTGTAGTTAAATTTTCATTTTACTTTTTGTTTTATGTAGTTATGAATGATATAGGGTATTTTCTTTTGTTTAATTTATTTTACTTTCAGGTGAACAGATCTACCGTTATTATCAAAAATACTGAACTTTGATTAGCATCAAGTGTATAAATATTTAATTTTTTGTTTTTAATTTATTCCATTTTTTTTCCTTATTTGTGCTTGTGTTACAGCTAATGAAGTTTAGCTTGTTGTCTGTGTCCAAGCTAGGAGCTGAAGCAGTCTCAAAAACAACATAAATAGCAAAGCTTCTGTTGTTTTTTTTTACTTGATTGTTATTTTTCTTTGGTTGGTTGAATTTAAACCAAGTAGTTCATTTGTATCATTTTCTCATGCTTCATTCCCATTACATTCTTTTGTGGAGTGATATATTACTTAGCACATGTACACCCAGGCCTGCTTGGCATCTTTATCTGTAATAAAAAATTTTAAAAGTTCTTCAATGGCTAAGATCACTTTGCACATAAGTGCCCACACTGAAAATTTTACCTGGGACAGCTTTCATCAAAAGGGAAATGCACTACTCACTTGGTTATCTGGGAGCCTCCCCTGCTCTGCTACCTCTGTGATAGGTAATCTTTAATAATGAAAGAAAAATATTGTATCAATATTTCTTAGAGGTATATTGTGTGCCATCAGCAAAAAGTTACCCCAATAAATTTCTGCCACCTCAAATGTAGGGGTCAGATGCTATGCATCCTTGGAAACCCCCTCTTAGCTTCCTCTGTGTTCATGATTTTTTGTTCAAAGTTGGTTTGAAATAGTGAATGAAGGCAAATTCATCCATTTGCTTAAGCCTTTAATTGAAATTAATTTTAAGTGTGCAAACAAAAAGTTGGTTTTATTTGTAATTATTATGTAAGTGAATGAATATTCCTACTGAAATAAATGGAAGATTTGCAATTTTAAAGGAATAACAAGTGTGAAAAATAGCGACACGACTGGGACTCGAACCCAGGTCTCCCACTTTCCGGGCAGGTATTCTAACCACTGAACTACCGTGCCGCGT
>KZ308556.1:3594261-3611241 GCA_000376725.2 Ladona fulva
GAATACCTGCCCGGAAAGTGGGAGACCTGGGTTCGAGTCCCAGTCGTGTCGCTATTTTTCACACTTGTTATTCCTTTGGGATTTTCCGTAGGTTTTCAATCTACAAAGACACCTTCCTTTCCTTTAATATTTGCAATTTTGTTTTTATAAATTTGCTAATTGGTTGAGGGGAATTTATTTTAGGAAACCATTCGCTTTCTTGTGATTGTTTTCATTTATGGCTATTTCACTGTTTTAAAAACATATCTAATTATTAAGTAATAGCAGTTCTTCCTTATTTTTCTCCAGAAAAACATTTTAGAATTATCATTCTTTTATTAGAGCCATTAGAAGTAATTCCTGATTTTTACTTCTGAATCTTTAATTTTGTTCTTATGGTATCTACTTTTTGTATGAAATTTCATTGCTTAAACGTTACATTTTTGCACAAATTATTTTGAAGTTATCTTTCAGAGTGGTATTTATTTATAAACATTTTATCATGCTTGACCATATATAAGGTGGGATCACAAGAAGCTGTCATCAGTGGAATTGGTGGAAGTCCTCCAGCCAGGCCATCAATTCGACCTCCTGAAGATGGTGCCCTTTCATTTGCTCGCCCAACCTTACCTACCTCAACTCATGTGGTGGAGTCCCTTCTTCGCCCACCTGCCAACAAGGAAGCTGTGAAAGACTTACCTACCCCTAGCTCTACCCCTACAACCTCCAGGTAAGTTATCTTTCTATAATACAGTACCAACCAACTGCACCAGACAAAAACAAAAACTGTACAGAAACTGCGTCAGTCAGGCCAATGCTGGTAATTTCTAATTTTGGTTTTAAAGTAAGTTTAGCAGAGTGTATTATTTTTGACTGGTAAATTTAATACAATATTATAATTCTGAGGTCAAAACAGCTATCCCTTGCTTCAGTAATCAAACATGTTCAAGTGGAAAGTTTTCATTCTTCTACCTGGCTTAATTTATGATTACTTGTCATATACCTTATTCCATTTTATAATGTTATTATTTGGTTGGCAGTTCAATTTTTTCCTAAATTTGGGTGATTTAATTAAATGAAAATTCTGGATTTAAATGAAACTTGGAAGTTAAAGAATTATTTACCAGGTTAGCCAAAATGTCTTTTATTTTAATAGTTTTCTAATGTGCTTACATCATTGATATTTTTAACTTCAATGTAATGTTTGTTTTTTATATGTAGGTACATATAACAGCTCAGTGTGAGATCTAGAAAGAATGAGGCATCAACTTATGAGGAGAGAAGAGAGATTATCATTGCTTATGTCTGGAAAAGATTCTAAATTAATTCAGTAGTACAGGTTTAGAGAAAACTATTTCTGGCATTATTACTATGTCTCTCAGAAATTGTTTTATGAAGAAAATTGGAGGTGATGAATTGACTGAAGATCTTTGAACCCCTCAAGCCTGGATGTAATATTTTAGATGCCCTCCATTACAGTGAGATGAGGATTTAAAATTTTTACACAATGCCATTATCCATTTACAGTCTTCAGAATATTTTTTGCTGTGTTTATTGATTTTTTGAGATTTTTTAGGTATACGTGAGATTTTTTTAATACTTCAGTTCTAAATTCTATGTTTTTTGTGTTTTTACATTTATAATATGCGTAAAATGCTTCAATGATTAAGGAATTGCATATTTGAGCTATTCTTGCATTTCAACTTCTTGTTAATAAAGTATATAAAAAAGGAAAGCTCTTTCATTTGTGATTCATTTTGATGAATCACCTGCTGTCTTCTTTTTTGGCTTAAATGTAGCGTTTGTCTAAAATGATAACACAGAAATGAAGAGCTCTTAGCAGACCTTTTGGCCAAAGATGCTCTGCTTTAAAAGGAATGAAAGGAACCAAAATTTTTTTTTCAGTTTTCCCATAGTAATTTCTAATCTTAATGGAACAGTCTATGTATAAATACCTAAATTATTGTCACCACAACTTGTGTATGCTAAAATTTATAGTGTGGTTGCAATTTTTGTCACTTGGAATATTTTAGCTTTGGCGTTTTCATTTTGAGTATTAATTTGATGTTAATTTTCTTGGCAGTTCCCTGTTAATCCTACCTGAAGTCTTATTTTTGAAGCAAGTTTTGAAATTTAGCCTATTCATTTATCTGAATTAATAATCCTTTCAAACTCATAACAATAGTAATTGATGACAAACTCGACAGTCATTCTCATCTTTTATATTTGTTGTTGTGATGGGGTTAAGGGTTACTGTAGAAGTTACTACCAAGAATGAATTTAACCAATAAAATTAAATAGTAAAAAAATGGAAAAACTGTTAAATGTTTTAAAGTAATTGATAATTTTTGTGGAGGAGTAATTCTAGCACCAAATTTTCGTTTAATTAATTGGCTTTGAAGGATGTAGTATGATCAGCCTCGCTCAGTGAAAAGGTCTTAATCTGCATTCAAACTTGGATTAGTGGGACCTGGTTAAGCTAGAAAGCTCTGAGGGACTAAACTCCAGGTCCCATCAATATCACCCTTTAAAACCACTAATTGAAAAAATTGAAGAGATGAGACAGTTGTTTTTCATAACTGAGCCTCTGTGAGACATGTCTTACGCATCTATGAACAAGTGTGTTCTAGAAAATGTGACATTGTATTTGACAGGTCAGATACAGGTTTTTTTGTCTGTAAGGGGCCAGATTTGCACTGGTAAACAAAAATAACTTAGTTCACAGGTGTCAACAGTTGTAGGGGGAAGGGATTATGTCCTTAGGATGTTTAAAAGGAAAATTGAGGTGTTTTTGTTAAGTGATAGAATTAAAATTGTAAGTTTGAGGGTGGGAAGTTGAGAAGCGAGATGTTGAATAAGTTTGGCTAGCTGTAGTCCACCTTTAATTAGATAGTGAAAGTAAAAGATTCCATTAAGTCTTGCTGACTGGGAAACAGTAAGAACAGATTCCAGGTTTGAGTCCTGGTTCTATCAGACTTTTAATTTCCATTTTTCCTTGGGATATTTCCTAGGTGCATGCCTTAACATGCAAAGTTACCTTTACCCTTTTCCTTGAGTAAGAACTGAGCTGATGAATTTCTACTCATCTTAAGTGTCACATGGAATGGATGCCAATGGAATGAACCCTTGATGAAAACATTTCTGTGTAAAACCTGGATTAATGAAAACCTCTATAAGTGAGGGGGAACTGCTCCTGAACCTCAATATATATAAAAGAAGACATTGCTGGTTCCTTGAGCCATCACTTGTTTAGAGTAGACTGCATTGACACTGGCAAGTTCCATGTTTGGCAGAACTAAGAGTGAAATCAGTCATTGAAAGGTCTCTCAGCCATTGAGGAGATTGTTCACTTGAAAAATGTCATTAATATAATCTTTAATTTGAAAGATTTGTAACTAAAAACATCTAAGATGTAAGGAACTAAGGAAAGTTTTTGTGGACAAAGAACTTTTTTGTTGATGAATATGGTATCCTGTTCTTGGCAAAACAATGAAGGTATTCATATTGAATGAACAATGTAACAAGACATGCTCAAAAAGTAAAGGCCTACTATTTATAAGAGGGTATGTAGTGTAAACAAAAATATTGATTAATTGAAACAAATATTTGCAAAGGATTTGGTGCTTTCCCGGTGAATAGCTTGTTGTAGAAATTCTTCACGGGAGACTAACCGGGTCGTTTCTTGGTGTAGAACCGACGTTTCAGCCACTGTCACCGTGGCCATCTTCAGGGTGAATCCCTCAGCGGGCAATGTCGATCTCTCTAAATGCTGTCCTTATATATATATATATATATCTAACAAAGGGAAGGAGCCGCTAGCTTTCCTTTCACCTGATTGGTCCTTTGTTGCGCTCGCATGATTGGCCGTTATGTTTGTTTTTTTGGCCGTTGTTGTCGTTTTTCTCTGATAGTTTTTATTAAAAACAATGACAGTGACAGTGGCCAAAACGTCGGTTCTACACCAAGAAACGACCTGGTTAGTCTCCCTTGAAGAATTTCTACAACAAATATTTGCAAACTTTATTTTTCTGCATAATAAATATTTTGTACTAAACATTTTGATAATGTGAAACAAGTTTTTATGAGCCCCTGGATTATATTCTGCTGCCCGAATTTCAGTCAGTTGAGCACTGATGTTTCCTAATCTTCATTATACCTTGATTGCTAAGATAAATGGCAGTCACCTTGTACAAGGTCAGGACAGTTGGAGGGATCTCTCCTTGCATTCATATTTTCCACAAGATTGCTTTTCTAGGTGTTAGATCTGAGTACTTAATACCTTCCATCATCATTTACATTGGAAAGGAATTCTAGAAGTATTAGACATTTTGCTACTCTTTCCTTCAGACATTGCAGTATATGTTTCACTTGATTGCATATCTCAGCAATGGAAAGTACTTTTGATTATAATCTAAGCCCTGACCCGGATAGCCATGTGGGCAACGCGTTCAACTTCGGTGAAAACGGTCCGGGTTCGATTCCCGGTGGGAGACCATGTGCAAAATGACCTAAGCTGTCGAAGCACTTTTAACAATACTACTACTACTAAGTCCTGATAAGACATAGCAACTGATGGGATTGCTTATTGTTGCAAAACTTTACTCATGCTGATATCAAAGTGCAAATGACAACCTAGGGCCCTTTGGTACTTACATTTCCAAAGGTTGTGTATGTTCATAAACTTGCAAAAGCTTGTTGCAGTGGTCAATCACTAATTTGAACCTTTTGACTCTTTCTCTCAGGATGTGCCTTGTTTGCTCTTATATAGTCCTATACAGACATGTATAAAACAGGTTATTTTCCATGCAGATAATGCAACCACACACTGTGGTTTAAAGTTAATTTTCCCATATTACTCTAATTTGGAATTAGTTTATGAAAGATGAAATGAGAATGAGGTTTTTGATGATCCAAGATGGAAACCATATGTATGTTATAAGGTGTAAATCAAAGAACTTAACATGTATAGTTCTACTATTATCGTATTTGATAGATTCAGGAATCAGTTTGGTAATCTCAGGAAATTCTAAGAGCTGGTTTTTACAAACCAGCTGAATCCCACCACTGTTACAGCATTGCTGTATATCCATCCACAAAAATAAGAGATTTTATGGCAATGGAAAAGTATTATGGATTACACTTAATATTTTAGGGGGATTTAATAATTTTCCTGAAATTCTAAATATCTGTTGCAAAATTTAAGTGACAAGTAATTAGCATAGACATGGTTAGCAATTCCTCTTCTTTGTAAAATTTATGTACATAAATACATTTTCCCCAAAATCAAGGTTCTGGAAATAGTAAAAGTAAAAAATGAGGCAAGTTGCTATATTACATATGATGGAGTTGACTGGTTAAGAAATGAGTCTGTGATTGTTTTATTTTGCTAAAAATTGTTACTATAACATAATTTTCTGCAATCCATACGCCGGGAAAGAACCGTCATTCTATAATTAATAGAATTCATAATTTTGGTTTTCTTATTTACTGTAGCTGGATTAAGGAAGATTATTGCAAAACTCTTTAACAAGTTTACTTTGTGTTTGGAACAAGAAATCTTAAAATTTCTGTTGAAGTATGATTAAGCATTAATGTTTTTATTAAATATGTATAACCTAAAAAATTGATAGGCTTTATATAGTATCTATACATGTCAGCCAGTATTGCTGTATACCAGCATTTTTCAAGTATTTGAGGCCACAAGTTGACAGACTGTAAAAATAAGTATCAGAAATTAAAACTCTTATAACAATTTTGGTTAGAAGCATAGTATAATTAATCTTCATTTAATTTCGTTAGGCTCAAGTACTAGCAGCCTCAACCTGTTGCATGGCCTATGACATGGGAGACTTATCGTTAAACTTTTAATTAGGAAATTAATATCCTTGGGTTATATTCAGACATTATTTTATAAAATATGGGATTTCCTTTCCTCCTGCGAATACTGTAAGCTAGTCAGTCAATACAATTTCTGTAAAGATAAGAATTTTGATATGACCATATTTTAACTTGTTTTGCCTGTATTATGCATCATTACCATGTTAAACAAATGAAAAAAGCAACTCTCAGATGCTCTGGGATTTGTAATATCTGGTCATTCTAGTTAATCAAAGTCTTTATAGCATTCTTTGCATTGTTAGGGAGATATTTTTGTTGTTCTTTATTAACATGGAATTTTGAGAAAATACAGTTCAGATAATGTCAAATGACATACTTATGTTTGAATAGATTACCTATTGGAACAAATGGCATGAGGATGATTATTTGCTTTGCATAACATTTATACTGTTCAAATAGAGGATATTGTATAAATTTAATTAATATTGTATTCATTGCATAATTCTCAAATTGATTGAACTTTCTTTCCAAAATAAATTATTTGATTGCATGGTTATGTTTGTGCCACTTTTCTTAATAGCAATCAAAGTAGTAATACTATCGTAAGTAGCGGCATTAGATCACTTGTGAGAAATCGAGGAATCCACAATTAGGCAAGAGAAGGAGAAAAGAACAACATAGTCGAAAATAGCATGAAATCACCAATGTAATTACTGTGAAAAATGAAGGTCTCACACACAATCAGCTGTGATGACAAAGTCCAACAACAACAAAACACTTCAGAATAAGCTTAACACAAGAGCACTAGCAGATTATTATCCCAAGGCAAGTTGAGTGGGATCCTTGGAGATTACAATAAATGTCAAATAGTCAGTCCAGGAACTAATGGCAAGAACACAGTAAAGTTGAGCTGGTTATGATGAGGAAAGACATAAGTCAACCCCAGGCACTGTCTCTCTCCAAAAACTAGCTTCAGTGAATGCCTCACTCCAAAAGCAGGAGGGGAGAATAGTTGGAGGGGGAACAGGGGAAGTTACCAGATGTGGTAGCAGAAGGGAAAGTAAGGCATGGTATTCCAATTAAATACGCTCCCGCCAATTTGATCACACGACTCATCACTGTATCAATCCGGAGTCCCCTATATAAGTAACGAGTCCACCGTATAGCGGCACTGCTTAGCGGCTCTGGTAGCGGTGTTGGTAGTTCAACTTAGAAACCCAACTTTGAAAACCAAGCTTTGAAACCAATTTTTGACAGCGGAAGAAAGGTTTCCCACCCTGCTTCTCTCTCTCTCCCATTGGGCACAGCTGGGCGGGAAATTATGAAAGTGCTGCATCAGGCTAAGATACGGCACATGTTTTTGATCATTAATTATGATACTAGCAAATATTATGATCAATTAAAGTCACCATGAATAATTTCTGTTGAGTGATTTATTTTGTTTAATTTCTTAAACTAAGAGCTTGACAAATTCCAGAATTTTTTGTATGGAGAATAGTGTCACTAATTTAAACTTGAGGATATGACCAAAGAAAGTCACTGAGTTATTTTGAGTATATAATTATATAATGGATTGAACCGTAAGACTTAAGTATATATTGTATAATGAACATAGCATGCAGAAAATTATTGCAAAGAAGTAAAATCATCATGTAAATGTTACAGATTTATCTTCTTTGTTGACTTTTGTCTGTGGTAAATTTAGTACTCTTACAGAGATAGACAAACATTGTAAATCTCTTTGAATTGTAGAAAAAAGTTGCCATTAAATTGTGATGTGACTGTCTCTATGCAACTAGATTATGTTATGGCTATAACTGTGGTCTTATAACGGTTTATCAGTGCAGAACAATTTTTTCTCTCCCAGGAAAAGCAGGAGACGTTCCAATCTGTTTACTCCTTCAAAGAAAGGTGAAGTACGCAATGGAGGTGTCGGTGGTGGTGGGGGAGCTGGTAGTGGAACCACTGCTGTGGTGCAGGGAGGTGAAGTTGGCAGTGGAAGAGCAATACCTCTCAAGCAGGGTCATCTTTACAAGAGATGCAAAGCTCTGAATAGAGACAGGAAAAAGAAATATGTCACACTATGTGATGATGCTCGACTGACATACCATCCAAGTCTGCAAGTAAGTAACAGAATTGAAGTTAATTTGTGGTATATTTCACATTTATTACTCAGAAGTCTTTCCTGAGTAAGTGTCAATCTTTCTGTAAATGAAAGTCAATTTCATAAGTGTTTTGAATGAGCTATGGTTACATTGTATTTTATTATTAAAGATGAAATACATCAGTTTCTCTAGAAGAGTTACTCAACGCATGGTCTGAGAATTTTGGTTGATTTAATCAATTGTTAAGGTTTTTACTTTTAAAAAAGGATAATATTTTGTTGAAATTGACGTTATCTTCTTATTTAATTGTAATTGTGGTTTTTGTGCTTATTTTGATCATAAATACTGAATGTGTTATTGTGAAAAATATCACTAGCTGCTCTGCAGAATGTAGTGAACTCCTTTTGATGCTCCATAACCTCTCCAAGGTTGAAAGACTCATCTTTATAATAGACTCTAAATAAATGCAATATGTGTTCTGGGCTGGAAAATATATCATGTGGACGTGCATGAATTCATTCTTTTTAGATTGTCAAATACCTTATTTTATTTCATGTACTAACTTATAAACAAATACTTTTCCAACAAATTTTGGAGGATTTTAGAGAGGTGCTTCAGATTCTGTTCATAGCACTATTCTACAGGCATGGATTATTGTTGAAACCTTACAAAACTGTATGTTTTCCATGTGAGTCTCCTTTACTAGGACCACATTAGTCAACTAAATATGGTTAAACCTTGTTAAAACACACTGCTTTCACTTAAAATGCTTTTCTGCCTAGTATGCGTTTTGTGAGTCCCTTTCACATAAAATGTGTGGTAAATATACAGCTTTAAATGATATACTAACTACTTATAAGGTGGATTTTTCAATCTCTAGAGACACTGTAACACCCATTAGTTGATTGTCCAAGTTATCTGATTGACCAAAAATTTTAAACACAATCTATACTGCCTCTTTTATAGCTTTAAGTATATGAATTTTATTCTTTTTGTCGAGAGAAGAAATGAGTTTTGTAAATATTTGTATATGAATGAGCACTGTTGTTTAATTGAAGGTAACTAAAACCTGCCTTTTTGTTCTTAAATAACAAGGACCTTTTTTAGAAATTAAATAGAGTCAAAAAATAATTCTATATTGATTTTTGACATGCAGTAAATAAAGTATAATTTTCATGTCCAGTTTATAATTCCATCCTGCTTATAATCCTGTTATCAGGCTCCTGTTGAGTCTTTTTACTATTTTGAGAATTGCTGAACCATTGTTGCCTTTAAATATACATAATAAAAAAATAAAAATAACAATTAATAGTGATTAGTAGTGTTACCTTGAAAATAAATGCTGCAATAGATGTAGTTGGGATGGGTTTACCTTAGAGACATATGACTCAGTTTAAATAAATACATATAAATAATAGATCATTTCCTTTTTAGTTATTTTTTGCAAATTTCCAAGTTACTGTTTTAAATAAAGCTATCATCTCTTACTATTGTTTGAAAATAAGTTCAGCTTGATTTTACCTATTTTCATTTTATGAAGACGTAGTTCGGCTTGTCAAATTGGAGATGATTTTCACATTCTTCATTCTCATTCACACATTCACATTCTCAAAGAATCTCATTACTGGAAAGTTTTTTATCAATGCCATGTTAGGGTAAAATTTGATTCTTTGCTTTTTTTATTATTACTTCCTGTCTTAAAATACTCTTTGTTTACCTTAAGTTTTATGCTAAATGTGCCTAGAGATTAAAAAGAGTTTGCTCACTATATATGTTATGATCCATTTAAGGACTACATGGTAGATGTGCATGGGAAAGAAATCTCTCTGCAGTATGTGACAGTAAAAGTACCTGGACAAAAGCCAAGAGGAACTAAATCAGTTCATACTTCAGCTACCAGTATAGCCTCCACTGGAGGCATAGGAGAGGGTTTGGCTTCCCTCTCACTTGTAGGTGGGTTTATCATCTTTTATAATAGGTCTATTGCTTAGATTTCTGGTTGAAGTAGCTAAGTTTATCATGAATCACTAGTTTCCTATATCTGATTGCTACATATCATTTGATGGTTGCCTTTCATTTATAAATCCTCTTCTAGAAATATGAAGACATGTCCCATTTACCCTTGTTTCTTGCCTCTCAATAAATTATTATCTTAAAATTATGAAAAATGTTTCTGAGGTAAGCCAATTTGTGGAAATTTCAAATTTTGAATGTTTTCTTACATTTTTTATCCAGGTAAAGATAAGAAAATAACTGATAATGTTCTTTTGACTGCATTTGAGAAATTGAAAGAACCTGGTGCAAGAATTCATCCACCTTGTAGGTAAGTAAGTCATATGTATAGTTTCCCTGTCTGTTTGCTAACCTGTAATTATGTACCTCTCTTCTGAGGCCTTTCTTTTTAAAGGAGTTGTTGAATCCAAGCTCATTCATTCTCCCATATGAATACATGAGGAATCTTGACCCATGTAAAATTAATTTTTGGAAATGTATAGTCTTTTATGATGAGACGATATCCTAATCACTACAATTTTGGCCATAGACAAATGTTGGTTTGTCAAAATCAAGGGAGTGAGAAAATATCTAGATGTCTATCAGGAAGAAAACTTATGGGAGGTTTTGGTAGACTTCTTTTCTGGTGCTTTCCTTTATTATTTACTAACTTCTTTAGTATTTTTTGTATTAGAATGAGTTTAATTTTATAAATGGTAATTTTATTTACAATTTGTATGACATTCCTTCATATACTTTAGGTATTAAAAATTATTTTGAAACTTATTCAGTATCTCTCAAACCACCTAGCAAATAATATCTTATTAGTCTTAAAAATAAGCAGTGCATTAAATTATTTTGGACTTAAAATTCACTTCTCTTGATTCAGAACCAAAGAACAGGATNCAACAAAACACTTCAGAATAAGCTTAACACAAGAGCACTAGCAGATTATTATCCCAAGGCAAGTTGAGTGGGATCCTTGGAGATTACAATAAATGTCAAATAGTCAGTCCAGGAACTAATGGCAAGAACACAGTAAAGTTGAGCTGGTTATGATGAGGAAAGACATAAGTCAACCCCAGGCACTGTCTCTCTCCAAAAACTAGCTTCAGTGAATGCCTCACTCCAAAAGCAGGAGGGGAGAATAGTTGGAGGGGGAACAGGGGAAGTTACCAGATGTGGTAGCAGAAGGGAAAGTAAGGCATGGTATTCCAATTAAATACGCTCCCGCCAATTTGATCACACGACTCATCACTGTATCAATCCGGAGTCCCCTATATAAGTAACGAGTCCACCGTATAGCGGCACTGCTTAGCGGCTCTGGTAGCGGTGTTGGTAGTTCAACTTAGAAACCCAACTTTGAAAACCAAGCTTTGAAACCAAGTTTTGACAGAGCGGAAGAAAGGTTTCCCACCCTGCTTCTCTCTCTCTCCCATTGGGCACAGCTGGGCGGGAAATTATGAAAGTGCTGCATCAGGCTAAGATACGGCACATGTTTTTGATCATTAATTATGATACTAGCAAATATTATGATCAATTAAAGTCACCATGAATAATTTCTGTTGAGTGATTTATTTTGTTTAATTTCTTAAACTAAGAGCTTGACAAATTCCAGAATTTTTTGTATGGAGAATAGTGTCACTAATTTAAACTTGAGGATATGACCAAAGAAAGTCACTGAGTTATTTTGAGTATATAATTATATAATGGATTGAACCGTAAGACTTAAGTATATATTGTATAATGAACATAGCATGCAGAAAATTATTGCAAAGAAGTAAAATCATCATGTAAATGTTACAGATTTATCTTCTTTGTTGACTTTTGTCTGTGGTAAATTTAGTACTCTTACAGAGATAGACAAACATTGTAAATCTCTTTGAATTGTAGAAAAAAGTTGCCATTAAATTGTGATGTGACTGTCTCTATGCAACTAGATTATGTTATGGCTATAACTGTGGTCTTATAACGGTTTATCAGTGCAGAACAATTTTTTCTCTCCCAGGAAAAGCAGGAGACGTTCCAATCTGTTTACTCCTTCAAAGAAAGGTGAAGTACGCAATGGAGGTGTCGGTGGTGGTGGGGGAGCTGGTAGTGGAACCACTGCTGTGGTGCAGGGAGGTGAAGTTGGCAGTGGAAGAGCAATACCTCTCAAGCAGGGTCATCTTTACAAGAGATGCAAAGCTCTGAATAGAGACAGGAAAAAGAAATATGTCACACTATGTGATGATGCTCGACTGACATACCATCCAAGTCTGCAAGTAAGTAACAGAATTGAAGTTAATTTGTGGTATATTTCACATTTATTACTCAGAAGTCTTTCCTGAGTAAGTGTCAATCTTTCTGTAAATGAAAGTCAATTTCATAAGTGTTTTGAATGAGCTATGGTTACATTGTATTTTATTATTAAAGATGAAATACATCAGTTTCTCTAGAAGAGTTACTCAACGCATGGTCTGAGAATTTTGGTTGATTTAATCAATTGTTAAGGTTTTTACTTTTAAAAAAGGATAATATTTTGTTGAAATTGACGTTATCTTCTTATTTAATTGTAATTGTGGTTTTTGTGCTTATTTTGATCATAAATACTGAATGTGTTATTGTGAAAAATATCACTAGCTGCTCTGCAGAATGTAGTGAACTCCTTTTGATGCTCCATAACCTCTCCAAGGTTGAAAGACTCATCTTTATAATAGACTCTAAATAAATGCAATATGTGTTCTGGGCTGGAAAATATATCATGTGGACGTGCATGAATTCATTCTTTTTAGATTGTCAAATACCTTATTTTATTTCATGTACTAACTTATAAACAAATACTTTTCCAACAAATTTTGGAGGATTTTAGAGAGGTGCTTCAGATTCTGTTCATAGCACTATTCTACAGGCATGGATTATTGTTGAAACCTTACAAAACTGTATGTTTTCCATGTGAGTCTCCTTTACTAGGACCACATTAGTCAACTAAATATGGTTAAACCTTGTTAAAACACACTGCTTTCACTTAAAATGCTTTTCTGCCTAGTATGCGTTTTGTGAGTCCCTTTCACATAAAATGTGTGGTAAATATACAGCTTTAAATGATATACTAACTACTTATAAGGTGGATTTTTCAATCTCTAGAGACACTGTAACACCCATTAGTTGATTGTCCAAGTTATCTGATTGACCAAAAATTTTAAACACAATCTATACTGCCTCTTTTATAGCTTTAAGTATATGAATTTTATTCTTTTTGTCGAGAGAAGAAATGAGTTTTGTAAATATTTGTATATGAATGAGCACTGTTGTTTAATTGAAGGTAACTAAAACCTGCCTTTTTGTTCTTAAATAACAAGGACCTTTTTTAGAAATTAAATAGAGTCAAAAAATAATTCTATATTGATTTTTGACATGCAGTAAATAAAGTATAATTTTCANAATGGGTTTTAAACCTCAGACATGAGTAATAAATTACATGCAAATGCTTGGAATAAAATTTGTCAGATATTATTCTTTGTTTTTTCAAAGTTCAAGTGTTGTTTGATAAAAATTGAAACTGTTATTCAACAAGTTATCTCTTAATGCTGTATCTAAATGGAAACTTTCTTGTGATGGTAAAAAAACTTATTAGGTTTTACAACCTACTAAGTTACCTTCCTTTCCTTTATCCTTTCTAATAATTGTTGACAATCATGTATCTATTCCTTTCTGTGCTTCCACTGTCAGTATTAAATCTTCGGTTGACTTTAGCCAAGTCTTAAATTGGCTTGAAATGAAATGAATTCTTTCTTGGTATTTGTGCTAATTCTTGATGTTATTTATGTAAGTTCACATTCTAAAGCCATTCATGGAATTGGGTCAAAAATGTCATTATATTTCTCTAATATTTCATTATGATTGTACCTATTTCTACCTTCAAATTGTGATTATTCTATGAAGTAGCAGCCAAGTCTTAAGCTGGCTTAATAATAAATTCATTTTCTGTTTTTGTAGTCTTTTGAAATTTTCATTTATAGGATGCCATTTATTATTCCAGTAGATAAGGTGCTGTCTCAGGTATAACTTTGTGAAATTCCTGATGATGTTGTATAGCAAAGAGACTGGTTGTACATTAAACTTTATGTGGAATTTACCATAGGATTTCTTATTTCATTATAATTCCAGTTAATGTTCTTTCCTGTAATTGTAAACTGTTTCTATTTTTCTGTTGGAGCATCAAATTCCATGCAAGAGTTGTCTTGATGTAAGATTGCTGGTATGGAAATGTAATTCATGGACCTAAGGTTAATTATTATTAGTTGAGAATGAAGGATGCACTAAGTTATTTCCTTTATTGAAACATGATTGTTGAATCTCAGATCAAATGACTATGGTGTTTTTAATCCTTGTGGTAGATAGTATAATTTGGAATCCTGTTTTTTCTTTTCATGTAATAATGACAAAACCAACAAATTGTTGCTTCTGTTTAATGTAGTTTCTTGTTTTATTCTAGATTCTGATGGCTATGAATTCTTCATTGTCTCCCTTGATAACAAACAGTGGCATTTTGAAGCCAGCAATTCTGAGGAAAGGGATGAGTGGGTGGATGCTATTCAGCAGCAGATTCTCAAATCACTTCAGGTAAAGAAGACATTCTGTAGATTGTAGGTATATTTTTAGTATGATTTGAAGATAAATGCATTGCATTATCATTTAGCTGCTAAACAAAATTTGTTCTGTAAGGTGATCTTACTGTCCATTCCCTGAGGTGCTAATTATTTTCGAGTGTAGTTGTTGATTTAGCTCTTTTTATGAATGCCTCATTCTTTGGAATGACTGATAAAAATAACTTTATTCAAATAAGACCCATTAGAAACATAAGAAAGGTTCTTCTGTTGTGTATTCAACCCCAGGTTGTAATTTTACCATGTTATTCATTGATTAGCCTAATTGTTATAATCATTGTTTTACAGTTGGGTTATCTAATTTTATAATATGCCTAAATATTCATTTATACAACTTATTCAGTATCTCTCAAACCACCTAGCAAATAATATCTTATTAGTCTTAAAAATAAGCAGTGCATTAAATTATTTTGGACTTAAAATTCACTTCTCTTGATTCAGAACCAAAGAACAGGATAGGACCAAAGGTATTCAGTAATATTTGTATATAAAAGAAGGTAATTCATCCTTCATGCTTCACTGGGGAGTTTACTATTATTTGCATAAAGGGATATTCACGTCTTCACTGTCTGCATATTTTGAGAACAAAAGATCTGCTATATAAAGCCATTCTGAAATTTTCATTCTCTCAAAAGCAAGCCTTATCTAAATGCGAATTTTATTTGTGACTTAATATAATGCAAGATCCATAAAAAAGTAGGTAACTTGCTTGAATACTATAGTAGAGCTGTAAGAAACTGAGTTTTACCATCTATTTATTACGTGCTTGAAATTTACAGCGTTCATGAGGGGATACTAATATTTTTTGTAGATTGCTTAATAGTCTGTTTGAAAACTTTTTGACTTTAGAAGAATAGGAAAAAATTACAAAAAGTGCTATTTAACAGAATGTATTTAATAATTTTATATCTGCCTAAAAGAACACAGTAATGGTTTAATCATGTAAAGTGATTTTAATGTGTGTTTAGATAAACTAGAAAATGTTGGGAGAATACACTGAAGTAGATTTTCCTCAGTCCTTGATTAGAGGCAGATGCAGAAAATTGTTTAATTCAAAAGAGAATCGCATCTAGGTAGTTGCAATATTCTAAATACAAATGAGATTCTTTTGTATTTATCTTAGATTATTTATGAAAATATGCAATTCAACCTATTATTATTCAATGAATTGGTGAACTCCTGTTACGTTTTTAACCCTCCAATAAGTTTCTGTTACTTTTTAACCCTCCATTAGGTAGATGCAACCCCATGCAAGCAATTTTGTGGCGATTGATCCTCATTTTTATCTTAATTACTTCAAGCTTTTCAGTAGCTGTAGGGGCACATGTTAAGATATTTGTGCAAAAATATTTAGTTTTACGCAAAGCACTTTTTGATGATCACATCTTTTCTTGAATGGAGCTAAGTTGAAGGAACACCAGGAGTCTGAATTCATCTCTTTGGATTAGGACATTAAGACTGAATTATATCTGTAGAATTAAGTTGTTTTATCTCTATAAAAATCTCTTTATTGGAGCATTTCCTGTGTTGTCTGAACTTTTAGTTTCAGACAAATCAGGAAATTATCACAAAAAATATGCATTATTTCCTTTTATTTATTACCTTATGTGCCCACAAACATCCATTTATTGGACCATTACAGTAGTGGGCTTCAAACAATAGTTTAAAAATAACAAGTACAAACAACACGACCATTCCCTAACCAGAAAAATCCAGCTAGCTGAGATTCGAACCCAGGACCTTGTGGTTGGGGTGTTAGTGTGCTAGCACACTAACTTCTCTGCCACTTTTGCCGGTATTTTGTAATGTGTATCCCCATATCAATCGGACAAATGATTTTAATCTATTGTTAACAAGCAAAAAATATTATAGACAAATATCATACATTCATTCATATTCCTCTTATACAATATTAATATACAGTTTAATGTTGAAATAAAGAGCTTCTACCTTGTTATAATGTGTTTCATGCATGGGGTAGAAATCTACCCCACATGACTAATGTTATTAGTAAAACTGCCACAACTAACAGAGGGTAACATTCTTTTCCTGTGAAGTAAGTATGATTTTCTATTTCATTAAAATTGCATTTTCAGTAATGATGATGCCATGTTACTCAGCAATAGTACCCATTCACAATCCTTTTTGAATGGAAGTGACAAAAAAATGGAGACCCCAAATGTAAAGAAACGCCACAGACGTATGAAAAGCAGTGGAATGAGAAATACAGAATGTGATGGTAAGTTATGATTTACTATTACTATTTCTTGATGTTATTTATGTAAGTTTACAATCTAAAGCAATTAATAGAATTGGTTTAAAAATGTCATTAGATTTCATTATGATTATAATTTGTCCATATTTTCTACCTTCATGTTGTAATTTATTTATTTTATTTTACTTATTTTTTATTTATA
>KZ308556.1:3617118-3675576 GCA_000376725.2 Ladona fulva
ATGCTAAACCCCCAGGAAAACTATTCTCATCTCTTCTCTGTAAAGGTCCAGGTTCGAACCCAGGAGCACAAAATACATTTCCATAAGAAATGTACATAAATTACGTTTTCATGACTTGCAGAAGTCGTTTCTTTTACAAAATTAAATTAGAAACAATGGTCCTACGAAATTGAGACAAGTGCCAAAAGAAAGGAAAAAGATCATAGATTCTTATTTTAGTCATGAATCATTCATATAATTTCGAAATTGCGAGAACTTTGATAAAATAGACGGAAAATTCGTACATTTTTTGGGAAATAAACAACCCATCCCTTTGATGACCAAGGCAATTGTTGAACATTGATTTCATGAGTTTTCCCATATTAATGCACGGGAATAAACAGTTAGTATACTCTTCCATAAGACATGTACGTAAAGTAGGCTTTCATGACTTGAAAAGAGAATAAATTTTATAAATAACATATATGATACGAAATATTTTGAGTTATTATGATCTTATGGCAGAATTCCCAAGGAAGAATGGACTTGAAAAAAGTCTAACAGGACCGGGAATCAAACCCAGGTCTCCCAATTGCTGGTTGGGTGCTCTGTCCATTGATCTATCCCGGCAGAACATTTCTCCAAGCCATTCGAGAGACTTTGTGGGCAAGGACCTTGCGATTTCGTCCACATGGTGGCATCATTTTTCCTGGGTGCGCAGAATTTTTTTGTGCTTAGGAGGACCAGATATATGCAATAATAGATATATTTTTAAACTAAGTTAAGTCCCGTCATGCTTGACAGGGGTGTTTACTAGTAGAATAATAGTATGGTGTTCATATACCATAGTAATTTATTTTTATATGTCATGGTCAGAAATTGTTTGGAATCCTATTTGCAGCTGCATTGTTTTTTTTAGAATATATGGTGTATGTAGAAATTTGATTCTGGAGGGGTATTAGTTCTCAAATTTGGAGTAAAGGAATTTGGTTGATATATCCAAGGTGCTTACTTCGAATTCACAATTTAGGTTTTCTGTGCCTAATAAGACCACATTTTTTTAAATTGTATATGTATGGAGTGAAAGTTTATTTCAAGTAGCACCAATGAATGTAAGGGTTTAGATCAGGGGTGGCGAACCATTTTTCATCAAATGGTCACATTTTCATTTGATGTCATAAGGAAAGCCAGATGTGAAACCATCAGGCCATTCTTGAATAGCATATTTTCTACATTCAAATAGTTAAAGATGAAAATATTGTATTTGAAAATAAATTCATCCTCTGAGTGAACTGAAGGAATGTTTCATGTTTCATTTGATGGCGTTTGCAAGACTGAAAATGAAATTATTTTAATTCAGGCGTTTATCTCAGTAGTTTATTTAAAAGTGGCACTGAATGACCAGAAAGGCCACATATGACCTGAAGGCTGCAGGTTACCAACCTCAGGTTTAGGTTATATTCAGTAAGAAGAGAAGGTTTTGTCACAAATGCTATTCTTTACACACATGTGGCTTGTAGCTTTACTTTAGTAACAGATCATTCTTGATTGCCATTCTCAAGGAAAATTTTGATTGAAAAGTTAACAAATTTGTCTCCAGTTAACAAATAACCATATTTGTTCATTAACTTAGGGAGTATTTTCTCTCAGTTCTAGTTTTCTGTATTTTCACATTAGAGTGTCACAAAATTTTATGCCCTATGTTCCCTGTATAAAAAGAAAGTTTTGGATGGAATCTACTCTTAAAAGTATAACACTGGTATCACTGTAGATATCATTGCTATAAAGCAGTTCAACATTCAGGGGAAATACTTCACAAAGGGAATATTTGCCAGGCAATAAGTAGTTTTTCATCTGCTGGATGCTGAAAGTGAATTATCAGTAGTTTTGAGCTGTAGAGTATTCACAGAGTACTAAATTATAGTGGTGTAAAACATTTTATTTATTTTTTATAAAACTTAACTTTAATGTGACACTATTAAATATTGTCATCTTGAGTTAAAATGTTTGACCCGTAAGAATTTATGAATTTATATGAGAGTTTGTTAAAGACTGTAACTAGAAAGCTGAGAGTAAAGGCAAATTAAAAAATTAGGGATGACAGGTTGCAGGGCATACTACCTACTATTCCAAACTACCATGACCGTCAGTAGATCATAAGTAAATAATGTTATGCTTTTTGAAAATGTTGTTACTTTTATGAAAATAATTCAGTGTTTACAGTTCTGTTTCCCTTAATCTGTTGCTGTTTTTTAGTTCCTTGATTTAACCTGTTCTTATCAAGCTGGGTTTAATGGTTTAAAGATTAATTACTACTAAATAAGTTACTCATTCTTAAAAAAATTGTTTTTTTACATGTATGTATTTTTTGTTTCAGGGTAATGAGAGCAGTAAAGCAAAAGTACAACAAAACAATTTGGTTGATGCTGCATCTGTTCAGTCGATACGATTGCAGCTTTTAGGGAATACCCATTGTGTTGACTGTGATGCTCCTAGTAAGTTTTTTTTATGAGTATATCAAAATTATTCAGTATTATCACACTGTTATTATTGGTGCTATTATTGGCTGTCTATAAAATTATGCTACTTTTAGCTTAATAGAAATGGTGCACAAATGTAGGCAGTTACATCTGTTTTCATGTTTCATAAGGAGGTAAATTAATATTTTATCTAATTTCATTGTTATGCTCTTACTACTTTATATTAAATATTGGAATGCTATGATATGCTTAATAATATATGTTGGTGGACATTGAGTATTATTTCACTGGATTTCTTTAAAATCATGTTTGTTGGAGGAATACATTATCATATAATCTTTTATACCAGGATGTTAGAGATAAACATAGTGTCACATTCATTCAGCAAACATTCTTGGAGTATTCTTAAGGTAGGGAAATTTGTAACACCTATTATGTTTTGCTGAACCTTGCTCACTTTGATTTAAGATCCAGATTGGGCCAGCCTTAACCTTGGTGTGCTCATGTGCATAGAATGTTCTGGGATCCATCGAAATCTTGGTTCCCATATATCAAGAGTTAGGTCTTTGGGATTGGATGAGTGGCCGTAAGTTAATGCTAAAATCTTAATTAATCTGCAACCTTATGATTAGTATACTATACGTTCATGCATGTTTATTTATTTTATAACTCAAACTCAAGTGTAATTTTTTTGTCTAACAAATGAAGGTGAACATATATGAAATATTTTCTCTTCACTGTTGTAAAAATGCTCAGCTTAACATGTTCCCATTTGCATATCTTTTCCCAGTCCTGGACATATGAGTGTAATGCAAGCAATTGGAAACTCAACAGCCAATGAAATATGGGAAGCTTGTACAAATGGTCGAGCTAAGCCAACACCTAATTCTAGCAGAGAGGAGAAAGAACGCTGGATTCGTAGTAAATACGAACAAAAAGAATTTCTTGTTAAAATCTCCTCTGACCCTCCTACTGGTGAGCAACTTGTTGATGCTGTCTGTAGGTAAGACAAATTTTCCTTTACTTCCATGTACTGATGATTTTACGATGAGCCAGTGGATTTTAGTTTCCATACACAGCATTCAGATTACTATTCACTATCTTTAATATCACTTTAGGTCTGATATGAAAGCAGTTGCCCTTCTGCTTGCACATTCCAATTCTCCTGAACATGTAAATACTACAGTTAGTGCTGTAGATCTCAGGACACCACTTCATCTTGCTTGTGCCATGGGTAACCTTGCAATGGCACAACTTTTAATATGGGTAAGTTATATTCCTTAAAGATTTGTGTTTCTTTATATATTTTAAATATCCTTTTGATTGCATTTTATAGCATGTAATATAATAATATGTTTAGCATTGATAATACTAAAATAAATTTGACTTAATTTTTTTAGAACAATGCAGATGTCAAGGCAGTGGACCATGAGGGTCGTAATTGCCTCAGCCATGCAAGGATGGCGCCCAATTCTTCTCCAAATCTTCCAATACCTGCGTTAGCCTCTTCTACTGGCAGTCTTGTGGAACTCTTGGTTTTAAATGGATGTCCAGAACCTTCAAGGGAAAGTGGTCTTGGGAGGCGTGGACCGCCTCCTCCAGAAGCTTTTGACCGACTTCCTTCTAGTGTAATCTAGAAGGAGAAAATGAGAGGCTAATTCCATGCCGTAAATTTGCTCACGTTTATAAGCTTTGTAATGGTTTGAATCCCTCACCAATCAGCTGCTTTCTCTTCCACACGTTGAAGAGCCTTTGAAAATTTGTAAGAAAATTTTTAAAGTGGCACTCTCACACCTCTAAATGCTCTCTAGAGGATTTGCAGTGGAGATGTTCATTTGATTCTTTAAGCTAAACCTGTGGATAGTTTCCAAGTGGTTCCTGGTTGGAGTCTAAGAGGATTGTCAGGCTGTTAGCAATTCTTGGGGGGAACTACCACATTTTAACATTGTGAAATGCATTTATGCATTCATTGTGGTATGATTCTTTCAACATGCATTCCCAAGCCTCAGGAATGTTTTCCTTGAGTCTTACATATTGTGAGTCTACTCTTTGTTTTCTCTAGAGTGTTCTCACATGTTGCACTGTCTACGTCTTTCTAATGGAGGGTGGTTAAACTTCCATTGCCCATGTTAAAGAAGCCAGGTTTATGAAATGCTTACACCTGAAGTGTAGTGTTGTATTTCATTGTTGAATTGAGGACCTTATGGATTAGGAGTTGAAGCAAAAACTAGTGAAAAACTGTAGTAAAGGGTTGGGAATTCCTATGGTATTTAGGAATTAAAAAAACGAGGGAGTGACTACTCACGTATTTATTTCTGTGATTCCACGCCTTGGCTATCTGGCGTAATGGAAGTATTGGTAATACTTTTTCAATTCATAGGAGATATTTTCCTGTACAAATATGAACATAAGAGTGGATGACATGTTATGAGTTATTTACCAATGGACCAAGTTATGATAGTGATATAGATAGCCTTATTTCTTGCTGCATTGATGCAACTCTTCATTGGGCATGCTTTAACTTATTGAATCTTGATCTGCATGAGGCCATTTCTACTGAGAATATCAAATGATGAATGAATGGTGAATCCATAGGTTTTATATGGTGCAACCAACGTTTCTGTAACTTAGTCATCATAAGTTAAAATTCATAGAAATGTATGAAAGAATGGGAGGCTCAGGTGTGGAGTGAGTGGATGAGTGACCTTGAAGGGGAATGAAAAACAAAAAAGGCACGTGCTGAGGATGTCAAGTAGCAGGATTATTAGATTTTAAGAAAAGATCTGCTTACTGCCAACCATTCCTCTCCTTTATTCTACCACTGTTAACCTATCTTTTCATGGTTTTTATGACCAGCCACAACCATCCCTATGTACCGCACCTCGAATGGCATCATTTTCTCCTTTAATACTCATTAACCTTTTTAGTATTCTCACACTCAACCCTGTACCCTTTACTACTCTGATTCCTTGAGGCCTGTACTACTTGTGTTTTCTTTGTATCTGATGATGGCTGAGAAGCTAAAACATTGGTTGCACTTCATCTGTTGAATTGTGGTAAAATTCATTCATAATTTGATATTTTAAGGATAGAACTCCACCAGATGTCATTGAAGAAGATTATGTTTGCCATTTTTCTTACCTCTCACTCAAGAGTGGGTGTTCTTGCAAATCTTCTCTTGTTCATGTTCAAGACTGTTTTTGAAATCATCTATTCTTGAGTGAATTATCTGGTGTCAATCCATTGTGGATGCATTGGGTTTGGTATGGAAATCATAACAGTTGGCTATGCATATCCAAACTTTTGCGGTTAATATTATCACGAAAGGGGAGTATGTGGAGCCCAATTTCTAGTCATTGCAAAGTGAATGCTAGCCTTCTTTGGTGAATTATTTATTTTACAAGGTATTTATTCTGACATTGCTCCCAGTAGCCTTCATTTCCAGATGGGTATCTCAACTCTAAACCTGTATTCTTGATTAATTGTGAATCTGGAATTATTTATGAGATCTGAATTTTCAATTAAATTGATACTGTCTATTAGTCACTGTTTTTATTAATTGATTTATTCTTTGTCTGTAGTAAGAAATACCAAAGATTGATCCAGTGCTAATAGTTACAATAATGATGAATAATTAGTTTCATAATGGTGATCTTTTAGTTGAAAAATGTGATTGTTATTTTTGAACTGACAAAGAGAACGATGAATTTTATTTAAAAATTGTGGTCATCTTTTAAGTTATTTTGGTAAATTAAAACAATCCCTTATTAAAAATATTTTATTTATTCTCAGTTTTCATGGTAGTATCTGGTGAAAAATGATATTTTTGCTTACAAGCAATGTTTAAAATGAAAGACTCATGCACAAGTTGTTGTTAAGAATGTTGTACCATTTACTATAATTACTTAAAAGCAGAGCTTCCCAATCATGGCACCATAGCACTCATTCCATATGTAATCAATGTTATCTATGAAAGTTGTGTTACTTTATATTTCTAAGATATCTCATATTATGGAGTATAAAAGAATAATTTTAAACTTTTTCATTTAGCTGTCAATCGTTTCATTATATTTCAGAAATCTGAAACAAACATTTGAAGCTTAGTGTGCTGTAAAGTTTGTGTTATTTTTGCAAGAGTGCTGTGGAGGAAAATAGATTGAGAAGCTTTGCTTTAAGGATTAAGGGACTTCCTCTCTCTTGGCCCTTGTGATCAAGTTGTACCAAAACTTTGTTGGAATCGTGTCTGTATTTGGTTTCAACAGTTATTTATGGAATAATTTCAGTGTTATAACTTAACAAGCTGTTTTTTATTCTCTTGACTGGACAATTTTCTTGAACTTCCTTTCACCTATGAGAGTTTCCCAGTAATCATCCTAATTGAGCAGTAGTTTATATTTACATGAATTGGTGTTAACTACAAGTCTTGTTTTTTCCTTGCAGATAAAGATGCTGGTGAAATTATCTCACTAAACTTTTCAACTTGTTTTAATCTTGATCTGTAGAATCTTGAGCAATTGTAGAGCCCAAAATGTTGCAGACAGGGCAAATAATACTTGTAGAACTGACAACAAACTTCCAACTGCTGGAGTTCCATAATGTTGCACATATGTCACAAAAAGTAGGCAGCGTAGAAACTCGAAGGAAGAGGCATTTGGACGGTTCTCAAAAAGCATTCCAATAGATGTCAGTGATATCAAAATGTAGCCAGCAAACCAGAGAACTACCAGTGGACTCATTCCCTGTGAATGAATAATATCAGTTATAAAATATGCGTTGATGAAAGAGGAGATGCACTTGCATAATTATCATTAACACATTTGCTGCTGGTCTCATAGAGACCATTCACATTCCCATGTTGAGTGTTATTTTCTTTAATATTTATTATTTAAAATCGATTGTCATGTAAAAACTATAAGATCCTATCTCCTGGTGTAAAGACCAGTAAGTCTTAACAAGAGGAAGGAAAATTCATGTGCCAGGCTTGTTATACACAGTGAATGCGTTATGAATTATTATGTTCCTAAGAGAAGTTTGTAAATTGGGACTTCGTACAAAATATCCTAAGAATACATAATATGTTGAGAGAGATTAATTTGAGTTATACAAATTAAATGCTGCTAACTTAACATTGCAAAACACATGTAACTTCTTAATCCCTTTTAAGTTATTTTTGCAAAGCCTGCGCTGATAATTTTTAATATTAATGGTCCATTTGTTAATATTTCTTCCAAACAAAACAAGCCTGAAGTAAACAAGCACAGTTTTTGAAATTGTTCAGTTTTGAAATCTATGATGTTACATTCATAAGCAGTAACACAATGAATACCTTTCAGTCATACAAACAGTAGTCCCTTCTACCTATGGAATCTACCACAATGTAGTAGTGAAAATCAGGTAGGGATCAGTGGTGGTCATACATTGAAGTACAGTGAACTCCCAATTATCTTTGGGGTTATCAATGCATGATATTTTTCTTTTTGTTGTAATTCTGAAGGAAACATAACTCTTGAAGTCTGTTGTTTAAACTGTTATAAAACTAGAGTTATACAGAGTATAAAACTGAAAGAGTTTTCTTCACCTGAGTCTATTAAACATTAAATAGCAGACTGCACATAGTAATAAATTGTTTATATAGTTAAATTATAAATGTGTTAAGTGAAAGTGTAAGTTTGGATTATCCATGTGTTCTGAAAATTCATGCATCCTCTACCTAGCATTAGCTTGTATAATTGAGAGTTCGCTGTCTCTGGAGCATGTAATTATGAATGCTGAAAATTCATATAGTTTTTCCAAAATATCCTACCCTTGTTTTTGAGGATTTTGTATTTTGCAACTTCATTACTTACAGTGCAGGTTTGTCTAAATTGAACCATGTTGCTAATCTCAAAAATGTCAACCCTGTTTAGTATGAAATTCAGTATTTTTCATAATCCTTTTGATCCAGTATTCCCCAAATTCTATAGAAAAGTTATTTAAACCCATTGCTCTTCTGAAAATATTAAGCCATGGAGACTGAAAATGTTATTTTAAAGTGCATGATTTTTGTAAGATAAATGCTAATCACTGTACAGAACTGTATGGATAAATCTCATATCATATGGTCTACTGCTATACAATTTTCCACCAACATCAGCTGAAAAGGAATATAAGAGTAGAATTCCTTCCTACTTGAAGTAGAACCTGAGTTTCATTTAACCAAGAGAATAGTCACAACAAAATTTCATCCCTTTGATTTTGAAGTCTTTCTCAGTCTCAGAATAAGTAGCCATGAGGCAATCCAAATATATAAATTTGAATGTGTAAATAAATAATAAATAATGTTAAATTTTGGAAATAATACTTACAAATTAGAAACTTTTCTTTCATTCTGAATGTCCCTGACTTTAACCTTTTTGATGTTGTACAAAGTTAGATTAAAAGAAGTGCTTTGTTACTTATGAAGCATACTAAGCTTTGGTCTATTCTATGTTTAAATTGATTAGATTATTTACAGTGCTGTTGCAAAAGTATAGCACATTATAGACTATAACTATTATTAATTAATGAAATCATACCATATGTCGTATTGCCAACTCCTGGAAACCAATGACCACTATGATGAAATGCATAAGGAGGTATAAGTTGCACCACAGTGGCAAATGAACATCAAATTTCTGCCTATATTTCACCTGTAAAGATACACAAAGTTATACTATCGATTTTCATTCAGAAATAAGAAGAATTTTTTAACTAGGTTTTGTTTACATCTATCTTATATTCCTCTGCTCCCAGTCTAGGGAGACCTGGTGACCAACTTGGTCCTTTCCATATGGCTGCAAGTTTGTTCTGCCATCCATTCACTGCTCTCCACTTATCAATGATGTTTTGGTTGTAAAATACCTTTTAGAATACATACAAAATGAGTAATTAATTAGGTTTACACTTTTGGGAGGATATTTCTTTCCTATTAATCAGTGCATATTTTTTACTGCCACTTGAATACAGCTCCCAATTTATATTTTTGATAGATTTTATTTTTAGTAGTAACACTGATTCTGCATCACAGAGTTAAGACTCACTTCTACCACTACAATTAATTCTGCTTTGTTATTTTACTCTCAATTCATTTGTATTTTAATATTGAGGTATTTCAATGAAATTTAAAAGTTTTAATGACAAGGAAACTTTTTAATGACAAGGGAGACATCCCTCACACATGGCATCAGCTTAGGATTCGGCCAGTTCAATCAAACACAAGTTCTTAGAATTTCCCGAGTTTGCCCTTCCAGTTCCTAAAGCAATCTGTTTTGATGCTAGTTGAACTGTATGCTTATAGGTTCTACAAACTGTCCATATTAAAAAATACATTTTCTATATTAGATCATGAAATACTTCACTCTCATCCTAAAGTTTTCAAAACAAATTAGAATAATTAGGGAAAATGTACATAAGTAAAACTACAGTGCGTGGTACCATACTCCTTAGGGAGTATGCTACCTTTCCCTTACATTTGTATTGCTACGCTTATTGCATAAACTAGCAAGTGGTGTGGACATTTGGTAATCATAAGTGAGGGGTCAGGAAACTATGTTTTTCTGGTTTTTGACTGTTTATAGCAAAGTGACTTGTTGATTAATGATGACAAACCTGTAGCCAAAGAGGATTGAAAGATGGTTGATTCATAACTAGTCCATAAATGATTTCTTCTCCTTCCTTTTCTTCTGCAAAGGTTCCAAAGATTCTATCCCAAATTATTAAAAATCCACCATAATTTTTGTCCAGGCAGTATAAATTGCACCCTGAAATAAATAAAGACGTTGATTGACTAATATCATTTACATAATCGTAATTTATATCTCACATGGTAAAATTAAATTGAAATATTCTGTAAAAGATAGCATGTAATTGACACACTTCATTTGGGTGTAAAAATAATAGAAACTAAAATCCAACTAAAGTTTCCCTAAAATATCAGCTCTTTCTTAAAGAAAAATACTGATTGATGTTTTATAAATATAACCATTTTATATTGACATATTTATCAGTACTGGAAAATTATTAAATGTACATTATGTAAAACAATTTGACCATTCCTGTCAAATACAAAAATTCTTGTTGAGCTTTTAACTAGTTTAAATAAGCATTTTATGCCAATACTATGATGTTAACATCATGATGATACTTGCTTTGAAACCAAAACATTAGTTGAAACCACCACACAGTGGAATAATTTTCATCTACTCTTTCATTTTATATTACATTACTTAAATTCATATGTGTAAATCTGCATATGGCTGTGCCTATTGGTGAGGCAGCGAGGTAACTTCCTCAGGCATCTTTTAAAGTATGGCCCACGTTGAATAAGAAGGACTTTATTTTATTCATGTTATATTTATATTTCATTAAAACAAATGCTAATCCTATTGAGAAGTTTACTCACTTTCCATACCAATCATTTTGATTAAAATCAAAGTAATTGCATTGGGCAACTTAATTATGACTTCACTTATTTCAAAAACATCGTAAATGCTTCACAAGTGCCTTCAATTGTTGATCTTATGCTAGGATTTGGCTGTAATACCAAGAGATTTTTCACCACTCTTGTCCAAAGAATGGCTATGAAAATAAATCCATGAATGCTTTTTAATCATTTTACTCTATCTGAGTAAATAGTTTATTTTATGAAATCAATACTCTTGATAATGTAAGTCTTTAACAGATTCCTTTAGGCAAGTAAAATTGACATTGGAACCACATTGTAATACTGGCATAATTTGTGTATTAATAGATATAAAATTAATTACAGTTCCCCTGTTAGTTGATTTTAAGCATAAAATTTCAAAGGGATATTACTTGAACTTAAGATTTTGTCAAGGAGATAAAATAAAGCAAAGGGTTAGATGTAAGAAGAGACTTGTTAGTCTCAATCTCAATAAAGTCCTTTATTATTATTATTATAAAAGTAATTGTAAGATAAATCTTGCAAACAGTATAATTCCATGTTTTCTGTTTGGAGAACTAGAAAGGAGAATACAGAGTTTGCTCAATATAATTTGATACACTAAAATATGAAATGGATCACTGCTAATAATACCAAATATTACCAATTATTAATCGATATAGGAGGGAATAATGCATCAACATACCATGATGTACTCTATGATGCTTTGGTGTATTGAGCACCCATTCCAAAGGTCCAAGAGTTTTGATTGCATCTGTATGCATCCAAAACTGGTAAAGAAGGCTGAACTGCTGGTGTGTTAGGAATTGTGAAGGTGGGATGAATAGTGCCATTGGAAGGTAAAAGATCTGAAAAAGATTAATGTTAGAAATATGTGTTAATTTTTGCCTTAAAAATCAGTTTGTACAATATTTTTACATGTCAATTCAAGTATACATGAATGATTTCAGGTTGTCCTTTACAGGTACCTACCATTCCACACCAGCTATGCAGTAATGATTGTCTCAGTCCAACAGCTAGATTGTATTCCTCAGAACTGTGATGCACTTGATGCTGTGCCCACAGCAAATGCACCTCTATAAAGTTAACAAGTTGCAATTGCATTAATTTTTCTCGTTATTTTAGTTGATTTAAGAAATATTTTGAAAATAATTCCTTGTTTGTTTGGTAGACTTAAAGTAAATTCAAGTGAATATGTGTGAATGACTTGAAAGCCTTTAACATGATAAATTATTAAGAGATTGCCAGACCACTTCTCCACTCAGAATCTCTGTAATTCTCTCTAAATTTTCTGAAAATATACTTCTTTACTGTAATTCTAAGACATGATATTTTGTGAACAAACTTTGGTGCCCATGTTGGTTATAAATACAACTTTTTAATCATAGAAATATATAAAGCTAAAAATTGTCTTGAGTTTGGGAAAATTTTAAACAGGCTTTCTTTTTTCTATTTTTCTTATGCATATATTTAGAATTTAGATTAAATATAACCGTAGGTATCTTTGAAAGTTTTTAATGGTCAACTTAATCATGATTCAAAGACCTTGTACTCAAAGACCAATGTGTTTATGAAATGCCAATAGTCTTGGACAGAGATTCACACTAACCATTTACATTAACTCTTTATTGGAAGAGTGTCACTGTAATTGAAGTAATGGGCTTGCTTGCCTAGTGGTGCCAAATCAAAATGTGAAATCCTGATATTATCTATGTTACTTTATCAGAGATGAGATTACATATTGCTTTTAAGGAAATTAAATATTAATGAATGGAACTCTCTCTCCATAATGGAACCTTAACTCTCATTTATTTACTATGGAGCTAAATGTTTTTAGTCAGCAATTCTTAAACAGGATTTTATGTACTCCTGGGGGTCTCTCTATCTTGTATAATTTCGTTATATTTGCCTATTAATTAAATCAATTGAAGTATTAGTATGCTAAACTTTTCGTAATAATTGTATCTACTTAATAGTATATGAAGTCCAGACAAAATCTCAACATACAGTAGACCTCCACATAGCGCGATTTCGTTACAACGAGGTTCATTATTATATACCTGATTTCGCAAGACGCGATCGAATTTTCAGTAAGATGCTGTTTCAGTTTTCACGCCTAGCAATTTTTTTTGACTAGCTAACATCATTCAATGTTGCGAGAAAAGGACGATAAAAATTGTCAACATTTCTATGTATTCTCCGTTGCGCTACCCTGGGTTTGTATGATTACGAAGTCTCAACTACTATTCTTCTTCTAGCCTTAGCACTCCGAATCCTATGTATCTGAAAATATATCGAAAGGGTGAGAGTATTGAGAATAGAGATTAGTGCGTGGTAGTAGTTGAAAAATACTTTTCCCTAATGGAACGAAAGGATGAAATTCAGACTTAACGGCAAATGAAAAGAACGTACAGCGTACAGCCATTACGTTAGGCCGAAAATTTTTGAATAAATTAGAAGCAGTTTTAAAAAGTTGGTCGCAGGGAAGAGAATATGGAAGAAATGAATCGATGATATGCACTATACAAAAACATAGAGGGGATATAAGAGCTGAAGTTAGTGCAGGAACTTCTTGAGTTCAGAAACTCAAAAGGATTTCCAAAAGAAATGTTCATGTAAGTGCAGTTGAAAAATCATTGCGTGGGAATTGGAAATCAGAATAGCAGCATAACACCGTAAGGTTCATCTGTCATGCGGGGTAAGTCAGTGGCAGTATAGTACGGCACTGTCAAAGCAAGAAAGCCGGAATATCCTACCGAAATCGGTAATCCGGAGCTTCCCGTTTGTCTCTGAGCGCGAGTTCCGCTTGCAGAAAGACGGCTTACGGTGGCTTACGGAGTGTTTTTAAACCTCTAATTCATAAACAGCCGTGTTCCAACCTTCTTTTTCTTACAAAAAACTCCCTCCCTACAAGTTGTGGATTGTCTTTTATGTAGGGGTTTCAGAGATGATACATACAATTCTCATGAAATAAATTTGGAAATGGCTCATTTCAGCAAAAAAAACAGCAATTAGTGACGGTTAAGTGACTTTAGAAGAAATATAGCTGCGCAAAATTTGCGATAAAAGACATTTTTGACAAAAATAACGAAGTTCTGTAAAAATAATATTATTCGATCCGAACATAGAGAATCAGGAACCTCTATCTCCTTACCGAGAGATCTACAAAGTATAAAAGAGCGTGGCGACACAAAGCTGCATTATTTTCTTATTTAATGTAACACCTCTAAGGGGATGTTACCTATATCCCTTCCGTTTTAAAATCCCAGAATCATCTGCCAAATTAAAGAGGGTTGATTTCAACAACAATTCCAAGGTAAAAAATTTTATATTTATATCTAAGAAAATTCTTTGCTTCATTGTCAGGACCTGCAACCCTTTGCCCTCATTTAACTTATTTGGTAATGAGCATTTCCTTGTTTTTAATTTTAGGATTGTACGTCTGGATCGGTCAAGACCCACTTGAACAGTTCTAATTTATACCGATTTAGTTTTTCTTTTGAATGATGGCGCCATTAGCAGCAGCAGCTGATTTTGGCTTTTCGTTCCATTTCGATCTGCACAAACGCAAATTTTGTGCAGCAGTCATTAACATAATTTCAAATGTCATTAGTAAGACGCCTGTGAAAAGAAACTTTACTTATTTTTTAAAATCATTCAAAATAGTTGAAAAATCTTATTTAAAATTTTTTTATCGATCTGGAAGCTTTTCCCGAAAACAACATTAATAAACCATAATTTATTGTCGCTACGAACGTCTGTTTACGAAATTACGTAATTACTTGCTTATGGTCATGAAATTATTTCCATAGGCTCCGATTTTGAATATAAGGAAAATGTTACGATGAATAAAAATTTAGACGTTGAGATTGAGGAACGGAACTAGGTATTCCGACATAATACTAATGTTCCACATAACGCGGCATAGTTGAGGAACGCAAGTTCGCGCTGTGTGAGGGTTTAAAGTGTGTGAAGAGTGTTTATGTCAAAGCACAACATTTTATGGGTTTGTGAAATAGAAAGATGAGCTAAAGGTAGTTTACAGCGTACTCAAGTTTAAGAATCACTGCTTGAAGTGAACAATATATAACAAGCATAGCAGCCTTAGAGTACTGTGTTCCAAAAAAGATTAACCCATGTAGCGTAGGTTTGCCACCCCTGGTCTAGGAGATACTTTCATCTTAATCGTAACATGGAAGGATGCATTTACCCTCATTAGGAATAATCCAATCTTCATGTAAAGGAAGAAAATCAAATTAATATTTCCATATACGAATAATCTTGTATTCCTTTTCAAGTAAATGCCATCATTATGTCAGTTATTTATAATCAGTGGTAAAGATGAAGCAATCGACATAATGAAGAGGTTATAAATAAGATATAATATCCTATTGCTAATGTCATACCATGGCTAGCTCTATGAACCCAATAGTAGCAGAAGTCTGTTGCAAGCAGAGCAATGTACCATGTCAATGGACTATCCCATGGAAGATCAACCAAGCGCCAACGTTCATGGATCAATATGTAGGCAGAACTTTCTGTTCCACGGCTTATGATTCTAGAAAATTAATAAAGAGCAAACACAAATTAGATTAGCTCATCTTTTGCATAATATTCAGTATCCTGACAAAACAGCTAAAAGATTCTTTAAATTCCTCAATTGCAATGTTCAACCTCTTAAATAATTACAATTATTGTAGTCTATGGAATGATAATTTAACAAATTTTATGAAACATTTCTTCCAGTATTCACCCAGAGTATATAATATAGAATAGTAATAGAACAATACAATAATTAAACGGAACCTTAAAATACATAAAAATCATATTATTAATTTCAGAATAACTTTCATCTACATATTCAGAAAAAATTCAAACAGAATTTAGTAAAATTTATAAGTTCAATGATATTAAGACTAGATCAGTCTAGGTAGCCAAAATTCCCTTATAGTGTTTAAGACTGTGCTATATGGAAGATTAAAAAGTAAGTAACCTAAAAACCTATCATAGCATAAGCCCAGATTTTCCTGTTGAAATTTGAAACTGAATAAAAAAATTGTTTCTATACTAATCAGAATAAAGTTATCTTATCTTATCCCTAGGTTATCTACATTATACATACCTGCCAGTTTCCAAAAAGATACCATGACTCAGAGATGTTATGCTGTCATTGAGGCGATGTGTGGGTTTCCTCTGGAGCCTTAGCACGATATTCTCTAGTAATACAAATGCTAGAAAGTAAGGCCATGACTGAAAAGCATAAAAAAAATTAATAGTATAGCTTATCTATGAAGTTGTTTATGGAATATGTGTACAATTCTGTAACATACCATTTGAATAACTTACTTAATGTTCAAGTGCTAAAGTTTAATTTTATTTTTCAATTTATTACAGTTATTCATGATAATTAAATTTAAAATGAGCAGTACCAAAAAAATTCTCTCCCTGAAAATTTCTATACACCATAATTAATATTTTCATGAAAATTAATTAATAAATAAATTATACCGGAAAAGATTATTCTTAACTATTAATATATGATAATTTGAGAGACAAACAAATTGCTATCTATGTATATAAAATAATTATTAGGTAACGTTTCACTTGGGTAAAGAGATTTAGTTACTGTGTCAGTCGACAGTTATTAAAATTAGGGAAAACTGAGCAAGAATTCAAAACTTTTGAAAAAATGGGTGACATGCTTCTGAACTATGTAAAAGATTTTTTTTAATCATCTGAATGAGGGTATGTAATTAGATTTCCTTGTAAGAGGGAAAGAAATTCTTAACTGGTTATTTAATTCATATTTTCGGGATGATTAGATTCAATGTAAATAAATCATTAAATAAGGGGAAAGGTAATTATGTGGCAATAATTTGTAAATCAGTCTTGTGTTCAACTATGGTTGTGAGTAAGATTCTCATTAATGTTACTATCTCTCAGTACAGAGAATATAGGGCCTTAACTCCTTAATTAACCACCTGATACTTAAAATATCAGATTATTCATTGCGATCTAATGGAAGAAATTTTCGAGAGAATGCTTATCCAATATTATTATTGAAAACCATTTATCTTGTCGGGAATCATTTGGTAGGGTTTTACGAATCTTTACGAATGCTCCATTCAACTTTTGTATAATCTTTAAAAGAAGACGTGCGTTTTGTTTAGTGACTCGCCTCAAGATTTCCGATTCGCTTGTGAACATTAGAGCAGAGTGTGGATCGCAACACGGAATCCCCGAACTAATTGCTAGTTCAATCTTGAAGGGCAACATAATATTATAATCGTTAGAATTCTCAAGCTGCTGATGGAAAAAATAGCAGACTATTCAATAAATGTTGTATTAAGAATCTTTCTAACATTTTGCGTCAGAGGAAATTTCTTTCAAACAATATAGCATGCCTTGGTGGGTATTAATGGAGAATGTTTTGGTTTTGAATCGAGTTCACTTTAAAAATCAACGACGGAGGTCGGTAATATATTCTTCTGTTTTAACGAAGCAATAAGACATACCGATTTTAAAATTCTCGCGTTATACATTTGGGAAATGATTCATTCATTACTGAATTACTATAATTCATTATTAAAATTAAAGTTAAGTATACGGCTTTCTTTTGACTCTTACGACCAAATTTTTAGAAATATTTGTTTATTACGAATCGTTAAAAAGAGAAATGGATCAAACCTTGTGATAAATTAAACGCGAAAATAGTGAGTTCCCGAATAAAAGGAGAGAAAAGAACAGTATTGAGGAACTTTTTCATTTGCCGTGTAATTTTAAGGGAGTTTTCTACCTATTTGTGAAAAATGAGTATGCGATTTGTATGTTATTTTTTTCTTTAAGGAAACCTTATATTATTATAGAGTTATTTTCCCCTTAAAGGAAAGCTTTTGCGATATATTTTAGCACTCGTTATGATGTAAAACTGTGGCACAAACGCCTTCATCTAAATAAGCAGATTGCCGTAAATATCACGATATTTACTACTACCTTAACAAACAGCAATACAAAAGTAAAATTTGGAGTTCGCTGTGTTATTATTTATTTATATGTCAAAGCTCTGACCTCCATCTGGCATAAAAGGTCCCACTGTATTTCGTTTCGGACTTTCGCGGTTTTCAGAGCGGTTAGATTGGTCATTCCTTTTTGGTTACATCTCGTATGGAAAGCTTCGATAGATACTACATGCGGATTAGCCTTCACACGGTGATTTTTCTTACTGTAATAATCTGATGATTATGATTATACTGATTATAACGAACCAGATGATTTCGGGAGAAAATGACGAAGCACCGCAGAAGATACTTTGAAATAAATACAGCCTTTTGAAAATCTCACGAGAGTCAGGTGAAACTAATATGGTCAAGGACTTGAAAAAGGCAAGCTGCCCGATAGGGTTCGGCCGCAATATCACTCTGGGCCAGCTGCATGGCCAAGAAGAACGTCAATGACTTTTTACGAGGCTTTTCCACTTTTTCATCCTCACTTTCCAAACACATTTTCTTAATTGTAATAGAACCTCTGGGGAGGGGTTACGTAGGGGTACCGATTCCGACTGAGCATTTTTTAAAGTATTCTTCTTCCGACATGCTTCGTCATTGCAGTTGTTCACTTCTGGTCCTTTGAAGAAGCATGAAACATACAAAACTACTTCCTGTTATTCTGTTTCCGTGGTCTTCATTCGCTCTATTGAACAATGCCATCAGGTTTCCCATCATTACGTAATTCCACCCACTTACAGCCTCATTGCTGTTCATTGAAATCCAGTCCTCGTGATTTTGAGTGATGTAAGATTTTGCGGGAATGTGAGGAGAGGAAAAGGTAGAAATAGCTACGAGTACATTCCTTCAAAGATCAACGTACGGAGCGTAAATTATATTACCGTCCAAAAAAAGAATAACAGTACAGACTTAAAACAATTTCTTCTTATCCCAACTAATCCCTTCGATATTGAACTAAAAAGAAACTATATAAGCATATCTACGAAACATTTTTCATCATCATTCTATCCAGTACCATGTAGGCCTCATAGCGCATCTTCCAGCCAGTCGGTTTCAGTGCAACTCCTCTTCATGATCTTTGCAGTAGCTGAACACTGTTTCGTCTTCTCTTAGTTTGTCTCGATAATCGCTTGATGCCCTTATGAATTAATTTTCCCTCGAAGCATATTTTTTCTTCCTCGTTCTCGCTCTTGCACATAGGGAAACTCATTTTAAAATTGTGCGCTCTCTCCAAAAATACAACTATTATATTCGTAGCAAATATATATACAACACAAAGGAACGAAGGGTGCGTTAGATGAATTAGGTCATCTCTGAAATTAACTTCAAACTGATATATATCAATACTACTTCAAATGAAAGTGCATGTATTTAATTTTCTACGCTGGTTCATTAATCAAAGATTTTATGTACATAAATTTTAATTTTATATCTTAATAGTGAATGTTGAATAGTGAATTTTTATTCGCATAGGTAAATTAATTATTTTATATTTCATGAAAAGAAGAGTTGCCCAGAGGATTTTAGCATCATGCGTCGTTTCTCTAAAACTCTCAAAGATAAGCCTGGGTGTACTAATCGATTTCTATTTTAAAAGGTAGCCAAGAAACTCCCTCTTCAACATATAAGAGTGTTCAATTTTCCTAACCAAAAATTATTTCAGAAGTTTTCGTAGGTAACATGAATAGCACTCATATCTCAAGAACAAAATGGTTTAAATACAGTACATGTCTTAATTGAGAGGGTATATCTAGTCGGAGGTGATAAAGACATGCACTCTGGTCAAGCAAAAACCGTTAACCCGTTTTAGTCTTTCACAACTATATAAGTCTTCCCCGCAAAACAGAGGAAAATTAAGTGTTCCAGAAAACCGCGCAACCGATCTAATTTGGAGAATTTATTCCATGTCGCTTTGAAATAATATACATTCTTCGCGTAACTTTCGATTCTATAAAAATCGTGGAAGCTAACCTCAATTTAAAAGCTGATTTGCTGACTGCGTCCCACAAATAAAATATTATAATGGGAAGAAGCATCTTTAGCCCAGAAGTATAGTTCAAAAGAAAGAGACACCATTCCTGCTACTCTTGTCGTAATCGACGATCTTTGCATGGGCACAATTTTAGCACACTTAGTTATGGTCGGTCAAAAATTACACCAAATTATTCGGTTACTTCCTGTTTTTTTTGCGAGAAACCCAAACCTATACAGCACGTGAAATTGGCAAAGTAATCTAAATAAAAATATAACTGCCTTCTCATTCTTAACTTAATGTAATCGAAGATCTCATTATTTTTTAGGCCGAACTGTCAGTCACCTTGTTTACCTTGAGGAAATCACGTGCTTGATAAAGAGTAATTGCTAAATGTTCGGTAGAGTTTAATAGAAATGAGTGACATATCGTAACTTCTGTTTCGCCTTTCAATTTTTCGATTTGTTTTTATCAGAAGCGGGTTCTCGCGTTTGAAGTTCTCTGAAAAAATGGTTTCCCGGAATGTGGTCTTTCAAGAAAATCTACTAATCTGAACTGTAGAAACTCTGGAAAGTCGCACTCAGGAAAGTAAGTATTGTAGAAATGTTTATCAAAATCAAACGATTTAACAGAAATGATTTCTCTTTCTATGAAGACATCACTTTTATGGCGATGAATAAATCGCTCATCTTCCTTAGAAATCACTTTCTTGGACACAGTGACTCAGATAAATCGTTGAACTGATTTTTTAAGAGACTATTTCATCAGAGAACTTATAATTGGATTTAGGAAATAACCGTTTTGAAAAAGACATTTCCTTGGTGGTTTTTACAGTTAGAATACATTACCCTGACGCAACATGTAGACGGACAGAGGAATCGTAGGAAAAAAGCCAGAAAATAACTCAGGAAAAGGTGCGTGTTGAAGAGAGTTTAAATAGTTGATACCTATTGGAAAACGAATTTAAATTGCTGTTTGCTTCATTTGTTATTTATAAAAAAATTTCTCGTGGATTAAACTGTAAATATTTAACCTTTGAATATGAATTAGAAATCTGCACAGATGTAGAATACAATATCTACAGTCTACATATGCGTATCCGCGAAAGATTGTAAATTATCGGACCCGATCCGATCCGCAAAAACAAATTAAACGACAATTTTTCGAGTGGAAATTCATGGGTCGGGTCGGATAAATAGCAGGTTTGTAGACATGTAATATGAATTACGTGGTAAATATCTGCAACTTCCGATTTGACTGAGAAGTCAAACTAATGGCCATATCAGTTCTTCAACAATTATTATTGGAATTCACATCCAGCATGAGCATGAGAGCATGTTAATCGCATGCCTCTAGAAAGGATTCCTAGAAAGGTTTTAGAATATAAGCCATCAGGGAAAAGAAGCATAGGACGACCAAGACTACGTTGTTGAATCCGGAGCAAGCAGAATGCCTAACCCTTGAAAGGAAAAATGATGATGATTCACATCCAGCAGAATAAATCTTACTATATAAGGATTTAGTTGCTTCAAATGACCGAAGTTACCAAACTTTTTAGATTCACATCCGTTTGAACTTCGCAAACATCGTCATGAAAAACGCTAGACGCACGTGTCCATACATAACAGATACTTAAGTAGTAACTAAAGAAGGCATGGATTGCACTTCTTCGAGTACTGGAAGCCAACAGATATGAGATGGAGACAACCACAAAAAAAATCCGCAATGCGGGCATGAGCGGGACCACATTAGGAGACCAGAAAACCGTCGTTTCATTAAAAGAATACCTAATAGTTATATTAGAGTTTCATGAGGTGTAGTAAGTTACGTAAGAGTTCCAATAAGGCTGTGAAACCTTATCTTTGTTAATAAAATAAAGTGATAAGATAACCGCTCTAATACGTATTTTTAGTATTATGTATATTCCGATAGTATGATGACAATCTTGAGGTCGCTTATCAAGAAGATTAAGGAATTCTCCAACTTATACAGGCGTTTGTGTTTAAATCATGGATGCTTCAGAGATAGATGGGGAGGGCGTTTGTTATTAAGTCATCTATTTTGAATTATAAATCGATATGATAATTTTAAGTACTAATAAATCCGATAACCATCATATATATCTACAAATTACCGACGGTAAGATTTATCCAAAGTATTGTATTTTTCAATCCGTTTATCTTCGAAGAAGGAACGCAGAAAGCCTGAGCGTTTCTTCTTTCTCTTGAGCATGGTTAACATTAACTTATCGAGAGTCATTCTCCTTTGACGAAGACTTTATCGTCTGAGAAATCGTGAATGTAAACAGGGCAAGGGTGCGGGATACATGGACAACCGTTTATGCGACCTGTCACCGTGAGCCAGTTCGATGGGGTCTCCTATGTAAGTGGAAAGCTAATCGGCAAAATTAGTCCCGTCTTGCTAACAAAAGGTTAGAACGCTTTTAAACTACTTTTTCACTCAGTTTTGTAGTACAATACCCATAGCCGTCGCGTTTACTTCTCTGAAGATATAAACTCAGAATAATTTGTGGCACTAAAATATAATTGTGCCAAATTTCCGCTTGCATAAGATTGATTAATGCGTATGGTGAGGTCTTCTTTGTAAATCTTAATTTACAAAATTAGGTAATGCGGTCGATGACGAAGCTTTTTCTAGTGAAGGAAATACATAAATGACATCTAATTCATAATTACCGTTTCCTTTTCAAAAAATAACGCTTTCAGAGTTACAATAAATTTCTTCCGACGATGACATAATTACCTATGACACACTCGAAAGATTAATTGTGCAAAGTCTAAACAACTCAGTGCAACTTAACCAGTTGGAAACGAAATGTAAGAACTTAGATATCCAGTTAAGATCTGTTGCTTATATGTTAATGAAAAGAGGAAAAGTATTGAAAAATATTGGAGAGAATAAATTTTTCGATTTCAGCAAATGGATTTAAGAGAAAGCATGGGGATCACTACATCAACAATTCATGTGGAATTACGTAGTATTAACGGTAATTAACGTTAGTTGGAAATTTAGTCACTTAGTCGCCTCGAAAGTTTTTATTGACATTTGATTACTTTTTGGTTAATCATAAATGATATTACTCGAAATAAATCATCTGCTACAATGTCACTCAGGATCGGGTATAAAATTTATAGAGCGATAGGAAAATCTCTTAAATTATTCACGATTTATCTTAGAATTACATGTTTTCTCATGACAGAAAGGTCATGCTTAAAAAAAACCCTTTTGATTCTTTCAAAAATCTCCTAAAATAGGCAATAGCATGATAGAAGAGAATTACTATGAAATGAGTAGAAAATATAAAGTAAACGCATACATTTGATAAATGCAGATGGAAAGAAACCCTAAAATTTCTTGTAAGAAAATAGCTAACATAGAATTCTTAGTCAAAACATATAACATTCTTAGTCCAAACTAGTGATACACCACGTCTAATCATCCTTATTAAAAACTAAAATCAAGTTCTAAGTTAATTTGCTAGAAGAAGTAGTGATGCTTCAAAATGTGGATTTTGATTCGTAAACGATCTTATTGACATTTTTAGGATATTAATGGTACTAATCAAACTACACAACTCCAATGTTTCGATCCAAAGAACTAATTATAAATTATGTAGTATTTATAATGTAATATAAATATTCTGCATCACTATTTGAGTGTACTATTCTCTTTGACACACTCCGAGGAACTGTAGAAGAAATAAAAATTAAACTGCTAACATAGTAGTATTTTTGTTAAAGTACTACGACAACTAAAGTCATTTTGCACATATGAGCCCCCTCCGGGAATCGAAACCAGGACCGCTTCCACCAAAGGCAAACGCGAAGCTCACTTGGCTATCCGGGAACCCTCTATGATTAACCTATTCTATAAAAAAATAGACTATTACCGATGAAAGTAAAACCCGATTTTGTTGAGTTTTTACGAGAATTCCGTTCCACTCTCTGCGAAGTACAACATAATACTGTAACTACATTTTCTAACTAGCAAACTTGACCTATTATGTCGATTGATTCTAGATCATGAGTCTTCGCGCGACCGAAAAACAATTTTAGATCGATACCAAACGTAAATAGTCGACGTTGTGAAGCCGTATTTACGAGCTATCCCGAAGGGGGAATAAGCTTCAATGGAAAGTGCTCTGTATTTTTCATTTTACTCCACGAGGCCAAGTACTTGACACTCCATTCTTTTGCAAGACACGTGAGCTACTTTCAAAACTATGGGGCGATGGAGTGGTCTGAGACCCCAGCCTCAAATCAACAGGTTGCAAACAGCACGCCGAGTGCGAAGACAAGGCCATCGCATCTGACGGTAAGCCTACTAATGTTATTTTCTTAGTTTCCGAGGAGAATCTCCATTGGAAATGCTTCTTACGTCCAAACTTCCCTTTATTGAATATGCCAGTCGTTTTTCGAGTTCCAAACGACGAACGTGTGATGAGACTTTGTATGAACCGAAACATTTACATTCTTAAGCTACGAGAGGGAAGTTTGTGCAAGTCATGTACGAAACGTAGCGAAACTGCCGCAGATACATTGGTAATTTATAAATATATTAAAGAATTCAGTACATTAAGAATGTCCTTTACTATATCAAACATCCTCATTCCAGAGTTTCTTCCATTCAAGATTTGCTTCAATTAAGCAATTTTGATCACGAATTCTGACCTTGATTTTGTGAAGTGTATTCGGAATGAAGGAGACCTATGTTGTTTTTCATATGAATCAGTAAGGCAATAAATCATCCAATATTAGGCAAACGACAGTGAGAGACGATACTGAGCGATGTTATACATAGACTTTTCAAATTTATCATTCTCCTAAAAGGCTAAATAATAATTTAGTAAATAATAATGTCTTGACATTTCTATATACTCTCGTAAATAAGACATTTCTGCAAACTATGATGCACTGAATTTTATGGTCAAATTATTTAGATTTGCATTGGTTGGTAAGTAATTATAGTGATAGACACATACAGTTAGGCAAGAAGGAAAACAGGATCTCTGTTTAGCGCAGAAGTAAGATAAAAAGAGCTAAAAATATGTCCAAGCACATGGATCTCGAATGGGAATGACTGATTCAGGATGGCTACGTAATCGATAAGATAATAAAAATTAGAGCGTTTTCGATGACACTCTTATTAAAAATCCACAGATAAGCGACGTCACGGAAATAGTAGCGTAATGGCTGCTAATCGCACTAAGAACTAATCTTCGGAGTAATTCGATTAATTTACAAAGTATTCCAATTAAAGCTTATTTATTCGAGAAAGTTAGTAAATTTAATTTTGCTCAGCCCCTTTCTTCGGATCTTCAATGAGACGGATATTCAGCGGTTGGCACGTGTAGCTCGATTCCCAAGTCGTATTTTGGTGAAAATCTTGGCTGAGATCCATTGATGAAAGGAGGAAAAGATTAGCTTTGTACGATCAATGAAATACCGACTTATGCACCAATCACATCGGTATCATGCGTCGCAGCGTGTTTTGTTTGTATACTTCCGATTAGCCTTCTTTGAGGGACGCACCAAACCACTTCCGTAATATAAATCTCAAACAGCAAAACACTCCAAAAAATGTCAGCATCCGTTCAATGGCAATATTTTGCGAAGTTTTCGACTCACGTGCCCCATGAGCTTCTTCTTCCGATCTTTGGATTTTAAATTATTTTAAAGTTCAAACTATCGTATTGAAGCTATTGCATCCATAACGTAGACCTAGGGCCTAATAATTATCGTTATGTTTTTGGTTTTTGCTGCCTTTCAGTCAATGGCGAATATTTAATACTTGGCAAGTTTTTTCTTGGGCAATTAATAGTTTTAAAGGCCCATCCAAATGCCCCTCTCTCTTCAGTTGCCTCGGCCTACATTAAAGAACAACGTGAACCGACTACTTTCAACCTGTCGGCGTAAAATTTCTATATAATCTGGCCATACTCAAGCGATCAAGCGAATTTTACGATACCTAACATCTATAAAACTCGCCTATTTCTTGGGTTTGCGCGCAATCTTTCCTTTTAGCTTACTTGCATACTGTATCTATTTATCATTAGCTAAAAATATCATTACACTCAATGGGGGCATGGTCACCTTATTTATCTAAACATCAACCGCGAAAATGTGATTTAGACGTCCCTTAATTTGCTGCGTTGTACATACTGTTGGATTCTGAGAATACGCGAGAAAGGTTTAGCCCATAAATCGTCTGACAAATAGTGCCAATTGGTAATAAAAGATGTTAAAGTTGAAATCTTTATGGGACTGAGTATCACCTAGTTTACTTGGAACGATCGAAAATATGTTTATGCGTTATAGTTTGAATGACCTAGTCTTAAGAGAGCGACGAAAACTTATTTCAGCGAGATTCCCCGTGAATGCATTCATAATTTTATATACGTTATCGCCATCATTTGTCATCCTAACTAAATGCTATTTCTTGCTTTATCTGACAGCCATCCCACAGCTTTTGGTTCTATCTTCTTATCACTTGTTTCTAAGAGTGGTCTCATTAGACTAAAATTCGCCTTGATAAAGACATAATTATCCTGTCTTCATTAGCAATCCTCTCTTTCTCAGGATCTCCTTCCTCCTAAAAATACTATATTTTGATAATGTATCAAACCTTTCGACTTTCCTTTAGCGAATTATTAAGACAGTTCGTTTCTGCCGTTGTATCTTCAATGTCTTTGTGGCTGAAGTCTGCATCTCCAAGTCTATGTAAGATTGTTTCATGATTTAAAATGAACTTTCTCATTCTGCTTTCCTTTCTAATCTAGTTTATATCCTGCGGTTGGTTTATCCTCATCGATATAATGTTTCTCTAGCCATCGATTAATCTTACACCTCGTGTCATCTTCTGACCTACATCTCAATTTCTTCATTACACAATATTTCGAGCCACTGATGAAATGTTAACGATGATGAGATTCATTGTAATACATCGGAATGCTATAGAAATGACACCGCAGCCGGCCGACAACTTTTGAAAGAGGTAATGTTAAACGAGTTATATGGAAATGAAAAGATAAGGTATAAGTAAAAAATTGAAAGATCAGGCTAAGATATGAATTCTCAAGGTAAATACTAATCGCAGACGAAAGAGAAAGTTAAAGGCGCACAGACGTTGTTATATAACCAAGTATAGAGTTAATTTATTTAAATAACGTGAGAGTAAAATGTTCGGGAAATAGTTACGGAGTATCGGTATAGATGTTGTACACATGTTTATTATTCCCACTTAATCCATGGAAAAATGTCTTTGAAATTGATTTATCAAATCGGCAAAAAAACTATTCTCTCCTGTCGAAGGAAAATCCATTGATCTTAACTATATAAGAGCGACTTTTCGTCGTAAAATAAAAGATAATCATTGGTAACCAACTTTCCACTGCAAAGAAACTGGTTATCTTAAAGCAGCGATTTTAAGGAATTCTGAAGTAGGAGTGGAGAAGCTGCGAGAATACGGATCCCGGAAGTGACCACCTCGATCGGTCTGGCCCTGGGCTTTATTTATTGTCTTTGTATAGACAAGCACGATTGGGATTGGCTTCAATAAAGGTTAAAATGAGTGCCAACGTCACTCATCACGCATAATGTTACCCTTGATGGAAGATGAGAGTTGTACCACAGACTATTTCCGCTTTCGATGGTAGAATCTCGGAACGCGGTAGCTCGAATTCATTGTTGATATTCGGAATCGACTTAAGATGGGTTTTAAATAGGCGTCATTAATGGCTTTGGGAGAGAGAGACTTGATAGAAAATTTATACGACCTGAAAGGGGTGGCATTGGGCGCCGAAGTTGGGAAAACCTTCAAAGTATCCCTCATACTGAGATATATGTTTGCACCCAAGGGATCATCTTTTCGAAAATTCATTAATTTTCGATAAAAAGATAATCTGATTTATTATTATTATTATTATTATTATTAATATATTCACACTGCAGATAGGCAATAACCAAGTGGCAGTGCCCGACGTCATTAAATGATTAAAACATACATGAACTTACGTATCAGAACACAAAGCAAGAAAAAGGGATTGAAATCACAAAACTAATCAAAGATACAACACTAGCCAAACAGTGCATAATTACGTTATACAGAGATACATTCACAATATCTACAACATTATTTAATCAACCTCAATTATCTCCATTGGCCTTACACAGACCGATGTTGAGTCTACTATATATTATACAAGTATAATGAATAAAGAAAGAAAAAACTATTTACTCGCACTAATACTACACTACAATATTTCTAATAAGTATGCACCCACAGCCACATACAACATTTAAAAAAAGTTATTTACATCTATGTACATCTTAAGAGCCTATTTTTTTAAGGATTTCCTTAAACTTCCTTCCATTTGCAGGGATTTACTAACAATCGATCCTGAAGGTAGTGAAATAAATTATTTATTAACCAAGAGTATTACGTTTGAAAGGAAACTAACAGGGAGTTAATCGATGACTGAGAATTTTAAAAAAGATTAGAATATTACCACTTATCAGAAAGAAATAGATGCCGTTCTTAGACAGTTTTATTATTAAAAATACAAAAAGATTTCTCTCTTTAGTCGATGAATCTTGGTAAACCGGATTTTTAAATGAAAATATTACAACGAGAAAAAGGTCTTATTTTATAAATATAATGTATTAATATTTCGAAAATATACTTCTCGGAGAGCATTATTAATCGCCGGCAAATTTTTAACGATATTTTTGAAAGACTTTATACGAGTAAATCTAGAATGGATGTTTCCTGCGCCTGAATGTTTTGTTTACTATTTCAAAGTTAGAATCTATTTACGAGTAGGGCATAATGAGTGACGACGACACTGGAGAAGTCCCGCTCACTTGTCAGAGATATAGTTTTGCTTACGCAGTTTTTTCTCAGAAGTAGAGCTTACTAGCCGGCAGCTCGCAGATTCAAGTCGCATGTAGTTTGTTAGGCATTTATTTATTTATGAGTCGCCAGTGGATACATTTTTTAATGAAAATGAATGAAACATACGTATTTATATTAAACAATGATTTCAGAGAATCGCAAACTGGAGAATCGAAGCTCAAATTATTTAACGTATTTTATGGATTTATATCCCTTGGAATGATTCGTAGTAAAGCTTCTGATACTAATTTAATGCGAATCATTAGGCAGGAGGAAATAAGGTAGAAGAACTAGGTCAGTCAGAAGTAGCAAAGTAAATACTTGCAGATTCGTTGTTTCATTTCAAACTCCCAGTCTTTTCCTTAAATTTCGCCACATAAACTAGACGCGAACGCTCATTCGCCGAGACTGCAATTTATTTCCTCAAAGCCACGCGCAAATCGTCCCCTTCTCGCCTGACCGCTACCGCAACAATGTAAATAATCAATTAGCGTCTACGCAAAAAATAGTGCTCGCTCGATGAAGCCCGCAAGGCGGATTGGAATCTCCTGCCACGCGCCTCGGGCGCCGTGCCACCGCGAGCGGAAACGGGCGGTCCAAAGATGCGGAAAGAATATTCTGCAGAATGCGAGAGAGGGGAAGACAAGCATGGACCCAGGGGGATAAACTGCACTCATCATCAAGAATAATTAAGTGGGAGAGGATTAAACACTTATGGGAAAGAAATCAAAAAGCGCAGCGCGAGAGAGGTTCTGTACGGGAAGAGAAAAGAAAAGAAACCCGTAGGCTTGGAAAATGAGTCCGAAATTGGTCATAGTCAGCGCAGGGGGAAGGGTCGGCCAATGCAGAAGCTGTTGGGCAATCGGCCCGAATATCCAAGGTTCGATATCGGTTCAATGGTATTTGCGGCGCCGACGGGCGATGACTTCCCCTCTCGACGCGCTTTTTTTAAATACATTCCGCGCACGCGCAGATGAACGCGCTCCTTACCTCTCTGAATATCTCCGGAACTCTTTGTGCCGTCTCGTAACTTCCCTCGGAGGGAGTGGTTGCGTAGAAGAACCTCCTAAGTCCGACGGAGGAAGGCCACTCGGTGGAAACGTTCATCTCGTCGCAGCAGCAGTATCTCTCTTGCTAGCTCTCGCTCCGAGTAGACGCCGTGGAAGACACTGAGGAGGAATGGAGGACTCCCTCTTTTCCGTTCCTTTCGCCCCCTCACTCTTCCCAACACTCCCCCCCCCCCTCACCTCCCTACGCGCACACCGCCAATACTGTAACACCTCAAACCAATCCTCTCTCTTTTTCTCCCAACCTCTTCTATTTCCACCCTCTTAGCTTTCTTCGGTTCCTCCTACCCAGTTTGCTTTTCATCTCACCCCCTCTTTCCCCTCTCCGCTCAAAAGTTATTCCTTGCCCAAAAACACTCCATCCGAGCGTCTTACCAACTCGTCAATTTCGCTTTCTCCATGTTCACGATATCCTTTAGCTATTCTTAACTAGTCATTTTCTTTACGTGATATTTTCAGAACATTTTTTTAATAAAAGTTACTTGGTATTTTATGTTGAGAAATTACCCCATCTATCCACATTAAATTCTAAGACCTAAAATTCTCGTCTCTGGAGAAACTACCGCGGAATTACTTGTTCATTTTCTAAATCCGCAAGGTTTAGACGTGCTATGTGAAGCATGCCATATTTTTTCTCCGTCTTTCCAGATTCTTTTTTTCGTCGGCATAGACTCCTACTGGAGAAGTTGTCGCTAGGTTTAATTATTATGTTGTTCTTCATTTGCTAGTATGCCAGTAAAATTTGAAACTGCGTGAATGAATAAATGGACTACTCTGTTGGAGGGAGACACAAAGTCCTTAGTGTAGTCGTTCCGACTAAAAGATCACCTTCACCTTCATCATCGTTTCCTTTTCCAGAATTATACTTCTTTGCGAAAAAATTACCGTCGTCTGACATATTCATTTATTCTCAATTTTTATTTTAAATATTAGAGTCTCAATAACCACAGTTGTTAGTAGTTGTTGTTGTACCTTAATTATCACCTGAGGCACGAACAAATGGATAATACAAAAATATGAATGGGTTATTCTGTAAATGTTTCAAGATAATATCTTCAATTGAACTGTTAATTTTATCCGCTAATCCTTCCAAGAATAAAGTTCCCAAACATTCACTCTCTGTTGCATTAAATCAAGAATTCCTGAGTACCCGCATTTGGAGATCTCCCGTATTAAGAAAAACTCATTGTTAAGCTTTCAATTTGAATACATTACAGACAATGCACCTTTTATCAGGCTTTGTAACAGTTAAAGTAATATTCCTTCATGCAAGTATTAATAAAAATTTGAATTCCAGCGCTCCCTCATTTTCTTTTTCATTTTCATCGGACGTACTCTGCAAATTCTCCTCTTTAAAATTCAAAATAAAGTGCACTGTGTCATTTGGTCCTCAAATGGTTCATGTATTCATTCCTAACACTCTCTATTCTCCATCTCATTCAAACAAATAAATCACAGTCTTCGAATTACTCCTTTGCAGTGTGTCTAGCGGTAGAGATAAGCGTTGGAAACAAATATGACAGTCCTCTACATGAGAACAAAGGAGCCTTCACCATTATCAACTTATTTAAGAGCTACTGTATCATTCTTTACGCCTTCCCTCCTTAAAGACATAATTCATTTCAAATGAATAATTAACATGGTAATAATATGATTTTAACTCTTCCTCTTTCCTGTCGTATCTGAATGGACGCTATTGTTAATCACGAAGCCCCTGCAGATTATCTGCCTTAATATGAAATTATATAATAAATAACTTCGAGTGACGGGCTTATAATTTCTATATACATTTTTTAATTGAGAAAAACTTGCTCCATATTAGCATGCTTAATTCCGGGATACCGACCTATGATAAAGTTGACTCGATTCTTTGTGGACCATGATTAACTTTTCCCTGGCTTATCAATATATATTTCAATATACATACACAGACACACACACAAATAAAAATAGATAGCTTATAAAATAGCTCGCCATGATATTAGTATTATTAGGGTATGTTATTTAACTCAATTTTCATTAATTTTTTGGATGATTACGACTTTTTTCGACCTTAAATATCGAGTTCAGATACAATTATCAAAATATGACACTTTCGATCTAAATATTTTCTGCTTCTACGCATTCGGAATTCTTTCTATTGGTTGTGTAATTATACAACGGTATAACATAGAGAAATATCCACTTAGAAATAGGAATAGAATAATAGGAATAGAAATTTCCTATGTGGTACGATGATTGTTTTAGGATTTCATATAACCACAGGACGTAATATTTACTGGTGAATTCAGTAGTCTTTTATTTAGATGGAGATTTAAACGGAGCTTGTTTATTTAGTCTAAACAAACACCAGGCTGGCCGGTGATAATTCATGATTCAAGTGTTCATGTCCAGCGATTTTTATATCTGGAAAAGATATGGTTAAGATTAGGCAGACTGAAGAGAAGTTTCCTTCCAACTCCAGTCGTACAATAGTGATTCATTATTAGGGAATAACATTAAGCAGAGGAACATTAGGGAAAAACCTTTTCAGTCTTCACCATCCACAGACAGTAGCTGCCCCTACAGCTATTCAATTTCTTACCTGCATTGTTTCGATATTCTCTTCTTATGAGTCACAGGCCATAAGAACTCATTTGACCTTCCCTTATCGCGCATTAGAAGATAAGTTTAAAAGCCCAACTCATATCCTTGCCGTTCCAGCATTTCTTAATAGCGGTAACGACACGCTGCTTTTCTAGATATGAACGTGTTTATCACTGAGGAAGTTGATATAACTTTTAGTATTTTCATGAAATTCGCTGATTATTACGGTAAGCTTCACTATGGAAGTGGGAAGGAACCTATTCTGGAAAATTTTTCATTGTAATGAAAAACTAATTGATCTGAAATATATTCTGCAGGAGGAAATAGCTGATCCGAAATTTAGAATTTTGGATTGCAGGTCCATCTAATGTTTAGGGTTTAGTGAAAGTACAGTCATATAATTATGGAATGAACCACAGGCGATCAGATTCAAAGTCATTCTGAGGCCCTTTTTCACCTCGGAGGTAATTTTTCCTTGCAAATATTTTTATATTTCATTTTGGACAAGAAAATATACCCAAGATTGGCGAGAAAACCCGCTGCTTTTTCTATCTTTTTAAGATCAGTCTCTTCAAGCGGACTCAGAAAACGTTTATTTTTATTTTCCTATCATTTCCCCTACCTTATTCGCATTTATTTTAGTTTGTAATATTTGAATCTATCAAACAGCATTGCGTAGTCTAAGAGAGTATATCCTTGATCCAATCGTGGTTTTACACTTTTATTCCTTTGAGAGGAAATAACCTTGCAAAAACGCGTGTGCGGTTCATTTAGACACAATAGCTAGAACGGGAATATGTGGATACATTTTCCTGTTTTACGTACAATTGTTGTTTAAATTTACTGCATCTACCTCTGTATTTATTACTTTATACAAGCCTAAATTAGATGTAATGATATGGTAGTATTAAAAGGTGAAGGTAAACTCTTCCGTATGAAGTGGCAGAATTTAATTGGAATTTTTTTATCAATGAAATTTTTCTATAGTATTTTAACTTAATCCAAGGCTCATGTCGTGTTGTTATTATCGTTCCATAACGAATTGCTGAATATATTACCTCGTATCTTTTCTTTTTAAAATTTATGAAATTTTCCAATAAGCCTTCCATTGTATTTTGAAGTTTTAATGTTTCATCCACGCCTTCGTTGGACCAGTCAATCAGGTGAGAACATGAGTTGCAGGATATCTAGAAAAAACAATTGCATATACTAAACTAGTCGAATTAAGATCTGCGAAAATTCTATTGTTTGTAGATGTTCCTGCGTGTATGTATGTCATTACTGTATTTTAAACTCAGGATCTTATGAGAGAAGAGTCAAGGATTCAGGGTCTCGGAGAGCCTCGGTTTGCTGTGTCTGAATATCCCTTAGCGTCCCGGGAGAGATAAGTTCGTTGATCTTTTCGTAGCTTCCACAAGCTTGAAGTCATTTTCAGAAGAGAACTAAAGGTTTGTACCCATTGTACTAAGGGAATGATGGACAATGCCAGGGGCTAGAAACCCGAACCCTCCCGGCGGGAGCCCTTTTTTAAGAAAGAAGATTCTTCCGCACAGATTTCACTATACCTGTTTTCACCTGGATTATGTTGGCTGAAGAGTATCCGTAGGGAAGGTTGAAGTCGGCACCCCCGTAGCCTTTACATGGCCTCAACGTGTAAGATCATAAAACGTGGTTTCTGATGGACCCAACCTTCACATGAAGTGCAAGGGATATGATTTTTATCTTCACTATTGCGTATGATATTAGTTTATGAAAAACTTGTTTAGATGCGTACAAAATTTTTGTCTTTTCCATTTTTCGAGGCTTCTGAAAGACGGTAACTAGTAATCAAGGCATACGTAGGCTATTCCCTGTCTTTAAATAACGATCTACTCAAAAATTCTTAGGTGTTTCAGTTTTCTCTGCTTCATGGGATATTCTCTTCCTAATAAATTTGTTCAAATTCATTTCCATCAGTCGACAATATTACAATTAAATGCGTTCAAGAAACATCTTAAGGTCATTAAGATAATTATGTTAAGTCGGGTTGTGAGTGATAATCGCAATTGCGGTTTCGTTGTCTTCGAGCTTACAGCGTGTTATTTTTTCATTCGACAGCATTGCTTTCAAGATAAAGGCTGAAGGTTGTATCACAATCACTCCACAGGTTTATTTCCTCAAATTCCAGCGATACCTATAGACGTTTTATTTGCTAAAAGTAGGGGTAAAAACTAATGAGAGGAAAACAGCCATTCGATGTACATTTTTAAATACGAATCTGTTTTAATTTTGTACGTAATTAATAAAAACATTTCATTAAGCTTGATTTGGAGACATACATTACATGAATATCAATATTTTCCAGCAGATATTGCCTTTAATAGCATTAATATTAGTAGTAGTAGTAGTAGTATTGTTAAAAGTGCTTCGACAGCTTAGGTCATTTCGCACGTGGGCCCCCACCGGGAATCGAACCCAGAACCGCTTTCACCGAAGTCGAACGCGTTGCCCACTTGGCTATCCGGGAGCCCAGCGTTAATATTTTGTTATAAGATTCAACATCTTTCAAACATTCTACTTTTTAGTAAGATAAAAACGGAAAGTCCACTCGGAATAATTTTAAAATCCACTACCTAAGTTCTGTAATTTTTTTCATGGGGTCATTCTATCGAAGTATTTGTTCTTCGACGTTGACTGCTTTTATATTCAGAATCGTGTTAAAATGTCTTTCATACGATTACGCTATTTTTACTCCGGCTATCTCATTTTGCTGAGAAAATGAAGTAAAACTAGCTAGGTTTTCTTGCAAAGGTCGTTTGCAGAATGCCACCAGGTGAGGAGATCTAATTACCGACGGAAGCTTTTCGAAAAAACCAATCGGTTCAGGGATTTTAGGTGAAGTAGAAGACGTTGTAATTAAAGTCGAAACAGTTAAAAACGAGAGCGATCTCCGAAAGACATCGATAAAGCGCTAAGAGTGCTAATTAATGCTAAAACAACCAGTTACTTCTGTTCGTTCTTTCTGCATAGCATCAGAGAAGTTAATGGGATAGATTAAGTGAGGTTTCAATACATCTCCTACTATACGCCTCTGGCGGCTCACGGGGTATAAATCTAAAATGACATATCCATGTTTTTCTTCCTCCGAAGATTGTATCAGTTATAGATGGAACGTATAAATATCGCTAGGTATTCATGATTCTGATTTCATTTCCTATTTTAAGCTAAGCCAAAGCCATTCGAAGCTGCTTTCATTTTATTCATGACATACTCCGCATTCTCTATGAGATTTCATAATTAGAACTCTTCAGTTTCTTTCATGATACATCTATCGCTCAATCCCTAATATCCCTTAACCTTAAATTGCTGGTAAGAGGCCGTTTCTCATTGTACTGATAGAATTGTAAAATTAAAGTTTATGCCATGCTAACATTAAATAATCATCGGTTTATTTTACTTAGTTAACGTCTGCTGAAACGAATTGTAACAAGGGCACCTCATTTGGAAGTCTGGTAGCTGGGGAAACAAGACAAGCAATCTAATTTGCGCTTTAGATCAAGTAACGATATTCATTCTCATGGCATGGTTGTTTGTGTTCATATTTTATAGGTTAATTGTAATGGTGGTCTCATTAGACTAAAATTCGCCTAAATAAAGACATGATTATTATTATTATTATTATTCTCATGGACCGTATCAATTTATTATTAACTCTGCAAATTTGAAAATGGAGTAGAGAAAAATACATTTGGCAGACCCTCAGGTATGAGTAAGAAATAATAATAATAATATTCAATATATAATAGTAATATAATTAATATTTAATGGAAAACACGCCTAGCGCATCGAAAACCAACCAACCAACCAATTCGTAATATATATCTTGCTATGGCTTCCTTAGAAATCCTAATACATTTATTAGTGAATAAACCCGCAATTCTTATGGATTTTTCCACGAGATTAAAGAGTATAAAGAATATATTTCATTCCCACATAAAAGCCCATACTTTGAATAGGACTAGTAAATTTAGCTGAGTCCAAGGATGTATCGTATCTTGTTTAATTTGGAACTAGGTGATTGTGAGTCAGATAAGTATTCGGTACTGTTACTTGAAAGCTAATAGTTTTCTATGAGCATGGCTGTCTGTTTTATCTTGCTCCGGGTGATCCTTAAATATTTGATCTTGAAAAGTCAGAGGGACTATCACATTTTATGTAACCGTGGTATTTCCGCAAGTACAAAGGTTGAAATAGTTTTCTTTACATTTCAGGATTAGAAGAAAAATTAAATCGGTTCTAAACAAATAAATTGATACATTAATGTTCTATATAGTGATTTAAAGTGAGCTGATGACAGTCACTCTTATTTTATGAAGATTATTGAAATTTAAAATACTTATAAACTATAAGTAGCTTTAAAATAATTCCCTCGAATGAGAAAATGGTCTCGTATTTTCAACTTTCGTCCTTCTGATGACGGATTATTTGCATGACCTTATTGTATACGGCAGTGTTGTTTGTCGAAAAAATAACGTTCTTCAGGGATAATTACTCTTATTCCATATTTACGTTCAATTCTAAGTAAAAACAAAATAACTACAATCCAACAAGAAAGACTATTTCAATGCAATTAAATATTGAATCTGTGGAATTCTAAATGTTTACTACAGAATTTTCCACGTATTAATCAAACGATTCCTTTTCAGATTTCATCTGAAATTAAATATCATTGAATGGTATACCATAAAGAATCTCAAAACTATCGAACGATCCACAGTAATAGACTGGAATGGTTTGCTGATCCGTATTTCGGGCTCGGAATAGCTTCAGAAACACAAAACAAATTATCGCAGAAGCATTCTTATGTCCCTTCGTACTATCGGTTTTTGTAATCTTGCCTTCCATAAAGTTAAGCCTTTCGTGCAGTAATAAATTAACCGATATTCTTTATTGGCTCAGCTAGGCCAATGGTTCAATCAATAAAACGTTAGCTTCGTTTTCACCTTGCTTTTAAGAAATTGAATACGAGTATTTAGAGCCTCCTAGAATTCTGACTGCCATTAATTTATTTACGGTTCAATTGTGACAAGAAACATTCTAATTTAACGAATACCCTGTCAGTTGCCTCGTTGTTGCAAATCGTTTGCTGAAGCACAGAAAATTACGTTGACCTGAGACTTATTCCCTACCAAACTTGTCTTTCCGGTTCTTCAAGTGACGAATAAGATCGTCATTTGCATATGTAGTTCAAGTCGTTTTAGATGTTTGGTCAAGGATGACAACGCAGATTTTAAATTCTCAGAAATATTTGTATCATTTATATCAAACAATAGATTAAAAATATCGAAATCCATTTAAGGAAATACTAATCGCGGAGAAAATGCTTTATACATTTTCTCTATCGATTCTCTCCTCTAAAATAATTCTTTACTTTCATGAAAAACAAAAAATTGCCATATTTTAAAGTATTTCTACTTCTCATACCTGCTGAAATGTTCGTGTTTTTCAGCCATTGGAATAGCATGCATTCGGCAGCATAAAATGTCTAGATATGTTACAAGGGAATCATTCATGTTGTTTGTCTCATGTAAACATTTAGTTTTAATACTTGCTTAGTTTCAGTTCTCACTGTAACCATTAAATGTTGAAAGTTTCTTCGTATATTACGTTTGGAACAGCAAAATTTATAAGCGTGTGAGAGCAAATTACATAATTCAAGGGCAAACTATGGTTTGGGGAGTCAGTCAAGGTTTCTTCCTATGAAAACGTCGAAATACATTTCAGAAGAATCTGCGGAACCCGTAACTCCGCCGTAGAATCCAATGCAGAGCAGAAGCGTACGCTTCAAATTTGGTAATATAATATACACCTTTGTATCTCAGTTTGATTTTCATCAGGAAGTACTAGATAACATACGTATTCCCATTATGAACTTATATGCAGATTCTTCGAGTTCCAGATTTACTGAAAATTACTCTGCTGTAGGTATGAATATACTGAGAATCAAATCTGAGAACAAATTCAGATTCTAAAATCTCTACGAAAATATTGCAATGAAATTCGAATAGGAGAGATAGAAGCTCGATTTAACTTAGTGCAGTAGGAAGGTTGGAAACTAGAAAACCTTGGCCGTGAGCCATTCTCCAACGAAATGAGAAGGCTCATTCTAGATTTTTAACTTTGGCGAAGGTTTACATAACTTTCTGAAAAATTTTCTCCTCTTTAATTTACACACTCCAACCCTGATCGTTCGAAGGACGCTTGATCAGGAAGTAGCCTGAAGACGATGACGTTAAGTGAATCCACCGACGACGCCATGTAAAATAAGTATAAATCCTCGACAGACTTACTCCCTTTCACGCAGGATATGAGGTCGCGAGAAGAAAGCCATCGCGTTCCTCATGATCGACCCTCAGAACTTCCCTCTCGATACAACCCCGTTGGCGTTATGCAAAAACGCAACCGGTGAAAGAACTCCCAATGCTCGAGGACGAGGTAGTGGAAATCTTCAAAAGTCCTCGAGCCACGTAGTCACAGTCTTCGGAAGATGTTCTCTCAGGATGAGAAGAAGGTCGAATGGGATGTTCGGGAATGCCTCGATACCGGGAAGGATGAGGAGAAGAGATTCGATGGTGATGCAGGAACAGGAGGGCGTGGGTCGCTCGGCTTATGTAAGCCTCCAGCTGGGGTCGACCTCTTCTTATGTAAGAGGCACCTGAAGGTGGGGGTGAGAAATGGAGGAGGAGGCTGCCGGAGTCGGTTGACCGAAAGACGAACTTGCTTTTGCTATACCAGGTTTTCAGCGGTGATTTTTTGAGATTTCTTAGACTTAAGCGACTTCCACATCTTCTTTCAAAGGTCACCAAGCAAGATGTAGCATTCCGCACCTTCTGGTAAAAATTGTTGCGGGAACTGCGAAATCGTCGTGCGCTTATCCTACTGAAAGCTTAATCAATTAGGAAGAGATAAAAGATACGTTCTAATAGAATCGTGATACCTAAAACGGCATACCCAATGATATTTGCAATTCTGACAAGTATTACTTTCCAGATAATACAACAACCGTTGGATTTGTAGGAAATCTTCATCCTGTTATTAAATTAAAGTAAATCATGCTTTCAAATGAGTAGAGTAATAAAATTTGACTTGACGTCAACTAATGTCCTCCATATGGAAAGTTTAGGCGAACGTTTTGCGTGTCCATCCCGACTCGGCAACATTCCTTCATTCTTGAAATTAGAATTTTCAAAAAATTACCTATTAAAAATATTCCCGTGTTGTTGCTTCGATTTGAAGAGATTTGGTAAATTCACCATCGATGTTTCCTTCGACGACGAAATTGTTACAGAACTGCTGAGTCATTGATGTTGTCGGCGAGAGATTTAGATTCAAAATCCAGTTCCACTGCTTACGTAAACGAACACCTTGAGAAAAATCCACAGCGCGTATGAGAGAAATATCGTACGGAGTCGGATGATAATAGGCCCAACAGCTACTGGTGATAACGCCGTGTAAAACTGAAAAGTCTCGCCGGGTCTGGGCCTCTATTAACCCCAGGTTACACCGTCAGTCATATGGTACTAACTGGTAAAAGTTAACATAATTAACTTAGCTTATTGGTACTGCAGGTTATGTGTATATAAGCGAGTTTGGAAAAAGAAAAACAGGCTTAGTTGGGAATGTTAGGAGAAGATACTAATAATGCTTTTCTTAACAAGGCTCTTTATTTCAAATTAACTATATAATATGCTTGCCGAATCTTCTACACTTATGTCAATGCAGCGTTTCACAAAAATGGGAAACCGCCTTCCCTTTTCTTTGCAACGTACAAAAACAACTTTGAATTGGGGTTCATACTTATGTGGATGTGACTCGGCGCTAAATAACTCTGCTCTTATGATTCTGTGGATTTATTCATCCGTATTCTTTAGTAGCATATTTAGTGTAATATTATTTCAAATGAAACTAACAGCCATATGATTCCTCGATTCATAGCACTATAGTAAAAATTTAGTTATTTCTCAGAATTATACAATTGCATTGTTTCTCCGAGCTCTTCACTTAATCCTGAAATTTAAAAAATAATTTTTAATATTGATAATATATTCATTCGGTTTTTTCGTCGCCATCTAAAATTGAGATTGTGATGAACGATGCGTAGTGTAACACAATTAATTTCATTTTGGACTGAAAATATGTTTTTTTTAGCCACCTAGAGAGAGGTCAGCTCGGGAAAAAGGTATCCTTAAATAATTCCATGGCTAATGACGATCTTTTCCGCTCGAATAAGATCTACCTTCCATACCTCTCACCCCTGCTTCCTGAACAAGGAAAGGCTAAGGGCCAAACACTGATGATAGAGGCCTTGCGGGGATATTCTATAGGGAGCCCGCGATGGTTGCCATGGTAATGCTATTCACTAGCCCATAAGATAATATTGTGGAAAGCAATAAACGGGTCAACGTGATATTATTTCAAGATTAGTTTACTTAAGATATGGTCACTTTTGAAAATGATCGGGTTGTTTACTTATTCAGTTTAATGCTGATTTTTCTTCTCGCATTCTCTACAAAATATATATTTTTTCTCGTAGTCAGCTATTTCTCAAATACTTAATACTCAATGGTTGCAGCCCACTGACGGCTCCAAGGTGGCGATAGTAGTAGCAATTAGCCTAGAATTTGCGAGCAGTTTGAGTTAAATCATATTTTGAAAACACCACGATCACTAAACATCTGCTTCATTTATGGTGACAAAATAGCGTTCTAAAAGTTATTTGGAGATGATTTCTTAAAGAAATTATCTTAAATCGCTCTCCACTTTGCAAGCTTCTAGCTCCACCCTTGTTGCAGCCAAATGAGTTTTATTGCGTTTGGGTTCAAACTGATTTTGAAGGAGGCATAATAATCGCAACGCAGATAAAACTATTGACTAAGTAACGAGTCTCTTCCGATGGGATGTCGCATAAACCACAAAGAAACTTCATGTAAACCTATTATCATGTATATCTAAGACTCATATAGAGTTTCATGATACATCTAAATATTCGGGATGGCTTCCTCGCGACCCGGGTTCGATTCCCGGTCCCCTCAGACTTTCTTCAAGTCCATTGTTCCTTAGGAAGCATTATTTTGATTGTTGAAATGGCTTTAGCTTAACCAATAATATGGTGCCTCATGCGAACTTTCGACTTCCGTGAAAGTGGTCCAGGATTCAATTCCCGATGGGGGCCTATGTATGAAATGACCAAAGCAGTCGAAGCACTTTTAACAATACTAATACTTATTAAGAAAAATATTATGTATAAATACATGTATTAAATAAAATAAATGTATAAAATATATAAAATTACAATACCATGCGAAACCCCCACCAAATTGTGGTATAATTGATGTCTACGATTCAATTGATTTTGTCTATGAAAAAATCATTTTCATTGGTTCCACGCATCGTAAAAACTTCAGACTACTGTTGGATTGAAAATAGCATAGACCTAGACTTTGACGCGTTACTCTTTGATGATCTGCCACTATAATGGGACATATTATACATCGTTCGAAAGAACATTTATTTGCCTTTAAAATGATATACATCAATAGTCAATATCGATATCCTGCTTTATCCGAGTCGACGTAAACCAAATCTAAACACGGTAAATTCGCGCAAATTCATGACTCGGTCATCTTCACACCTTTGTGGAACAATGACCAGGTGTCAAAGAAAAACCAAACTTTTAGCAGAAATGTGCTATATAGTCATAAAGCATAATCCGCGTTTTTGAGATCCGATCGTGATTTATTGACCTTTGATAAGCGTCTGAATTAAAAATCTATCTCCTCCTACAATTTTGATCGTACGCAGTTGAAATTTTTACTGCATACTATTTAAATGATTTAGAAAAAATGAGCGCGGGCGATTTTTCCTAAACGCATTGGGGGGGGGGAGATAAGAGGCGGCCTATAATGATGACGTCGCTCCGGCGAAACACCATCGCCGCCTCCTCGGAACGAGAGAGCGCGCCAAGCATTAAAACCGTGCTGAGTGTTCCTTGGCCGCCATAGAGAGTGCAATTCTTTTCTAGTCGCTGGATAAAACGGTGTTTGAGCAACTCAAAGGTAAATTCATCTATCCCTTATATGAAACTATAGCTCAATAAATCCAGAATATAATTTCGCTCGACCTCACAGGGTGTACTATACCACAAATGCGTTTGAAATTGTTAGCAAACAGATACGTCTTCGACGAGTACGTAGAAAATTTGGAGAACTACCTCGAGGGAAAAGGATTGCTTTGGAAGGGAATTTTAGTTGAAACAATCAATGCTTGTCTTTTCAGAGGAATTTCCATAATGCTCAATTCTTAGAAGTATTAAATTATTTTTGGAAACTATGTATAGGGGCATGGTAATCTTTATCGGACACTTTCAGTGAGTTTTTGAATGCTAGAAGGGACAATCTTTATCTGAACTTACACATCTGTCGCCCGTCGTTCGATTCTCTGAGAAGGTTAACGACATGAGCTCTACCACCTAATGTGACGAGGGATTTACGGGGAAAGTCCACCGGTGTCAAAGCATGGGAACTGGGTTCAAGAGGAAAGAAATGTTTTCTCTTAGCCTTCATGAGACTACCTGGTTCGTATGTACCATTGAAAATTCCTTATCGCTTTTGTATATGGATCTGAGAAGATCCTTGTTGGTCTTTAACCTTCATCTTCTTCCCTAGGAAATTTTATTCCCACCATAAGAGTCCAGTTGGTTATATTTTGCGAATAGAATAGACCGTTAAATAGCATTTAAGTGAAAACGATATTTGTCTTCAACCTTTAGTGCTATAGCGCATCAATAATATTCAGAATTAATTCATTACTGAAGTGACTTATTATTCACTAAGTCGCAGCCAACATGCCTCCTCTAAGGAAGACTGCACTCCCCTACCAGTGCAGAAGATACTTTATAATAAGTAAACCTGAAGGGCGTAATCGGAAGAGACCTGAGCTAAGGTGCGTGTAGAAATATTGATTGCGAGCGTTAAATCTTTCTTTTAAAATTGTAAACGAAGATAATAATAAAGGACTTTATTCAGGGCGAGATTGAGACTAACAAGTCTCTTCTTACATCTAACCCTTTGTCATATGAGACAAGAAAAGAGAGAGATAGCTTGCAAAAGTACAATGAAGAAAACTACTTTGTGGATTAAAAAACCTAAGCCAAGAGCTCAGGGAAAAATCTCCACTGCAGGAAAACACCCTCAAGAAGGAGGGTGTGAAAAACCTGCGAAACCTACAGACAGAAAACTAAACTTGATGATGAAAGTAGATTAATAGAGTTATAAAAGACATGAAGACAAATCAATAGAAATAAACAAAAAAGAGCAAAAAATGAGATAATGAGATTGTTTAAAGCCAGGTGGTGAATAATACGGCACTATGTTGCGGCATTTCCGAGCGTACCGTGATAAGTACCAGTAAGGAAATTAGGACAAGTGAACATGGAGTAATATATTCTCGAAAAGGGTGTCGTAGATAATCCCGGATTGTATTGGATGAATTTTCCAAGTTGTTCTTAGAAAAAGTGCACGAAATTTACCTGTGAGAAGTTTACCCAAGAGTTGCAAATGTATCAGCTGATTTGCACGAAGAACATGACGACTTTCCCTAGCTTGGTATATCCATAATGTGTCTTGTAATGACGGGATTAGGATTCATGTTTAGAAGATATAACTATAAATATTAGCCTCATGCGCTCCCAAACCTCGGCACCCCGGGCGACCGTGCGGCTCACTCCTGCCGGGGGACGGCCCTGAATGGTGTTATCTAGGGTTAGCTAATACAAATGAAGCATGCCCTGTTTGTCTCTTGGTTTCAGCTCTCAATCATTCTTTTCCCAGATATCAAAGAAATATCAATTCAATTGGTATATCAGTAAAGCGTAAATCAACTTAATGACAGAAATTGTTTTTAATTTCACTATTTAACAGTTATAACGGAGGTCATTTCCACGGTCATCCTCATTACACGAGATAAAAGCGCTCTCAAATTCAAGCCATTCGTTGTATTTAAATTGGATTGGGGTAATTTTCTCCGTGGCAGCTCTTAATCGAGCTTTCGCTGTGCAGATAAGAGGGTCGTAGGGCGGGAGGAGGATGAGGTAATAGGCGGCAGAAACTATCGGCGGATTTAAGAATAGGGCAAATTTCAGTTAAAAATTTTGACCGTTGTTCACATGCACAGATGTAAGGATACCCTGTACGATTCACAGCTAAACAGTGATAAATTTAATCCCATAACAACGGAATCTTTCTTAGATTGAATAGGAAAGGAAACAGGTTTACTTGATTCTTTGTCACCAATGAAAAAAAAATGATTTCCTATGATAAAAATGTTATTTGTGCTTTCTTTCTAATCCATGAAATACATATCCCCCCGTTCTATTTTATACAGCAGCAATTACGCAAGAGAAATGATACGACGATTGATGCGTTCTAGCTGATTACCACAATATTTTTTATTTTTTCATACTTTGAAAGCACATGTAACCAATGTTTCGTTCATGCGCAACTAAACCAGGCAAAGAAAACTGTGAACCGAGATAACTTTGGAATAAAACCATTTAATTCTCGCGCCTTTATTATGCGCTCATTTTATTCCAAAAGTTGATCAACATCTGCATCAAATGAGGAAGTTGTTAACTTCTTTCAACACTGAGTTTACTCAAGAACTTCAACGTGAGGAACAGTATCTTCAGCCGAATCAAGGACGATGGAGGAACATGTCCCACTTATCTGCATCCGTATACATGTATGTTCACTTTCTAACGATAAAAGACAGTCCAATGGATAGTGGAAGAAAACTCGATTACTCATAATTCTTTATCTAAAAACAGTTGGATGTTGAATACTTTCACATGCTCCTCTATTATTCGTTATGATTCTCCCTAACCTTTTTCGTGTTCGCTTTTTTAACTTGACATTTCTGCAAACAGGTTCCTCTACGATTCTTATTCACCCTTTATCACAATTTCATATTTTTTTAAAAGATCGTAAAATAATGCCAATCGACTTACGGAAACCTAACATTTTGGTGAACCATTCAATTTAATTATTGTTAACTGTTACTCTGTCTAAATGAAAAATGATTTGCTCGAGAAATGGTCTTATAGAAGTCTTTTTTGAATTATCTCATAGTGCGCGGTTGTTTTTCACTACATCTAGTTTAAAGTTAACATATAGGTAGAAACATAATGGAAACCTTTTGTCTTCCATAAAACTATATATTTACGGAACAGATTTACGTAATATTTGTATAAGTATGTGAGATATCGTAGATGAAATCAAGGAAAGAGGAAGATGAACATTTTGATCGACGATACATTTTATAGCAATAACTTAAGTTTGAAAAGCTCATGCGTAAATGTAAATGACTGTAAAATACTCAGTGACTGTAGCATAAGAGAAGTTGCGAATAGGATATGGGTGAAACAAAAGCGAACCTCGAATATTAAACGTAAACATTCGAGCAATGTCAAGACCAAAAACGAAATAAATTTTCTCCATTCCCTGTTTTCTTTCCTTGGGCGGGAAGAAAACAGTTTTCGATTTTTACCGAACGGTTTACACGAAGCGTCACTCGGTAGGAAAATATTTTGTGGCCATAAAAATGAAAGCGTGCGAAATTCTTGGGATGTCTTCGGGGCTTCGGGTTAGGGGTTTCTCTCGTTTCAGCGGGTGGACTGTCCTCGTTCTAGGCTTCTGAGATTTGTTACACCAAATGTACCGTGAAAAATAAAATCTAAGCGTAAATATGAAATAGGAAGAGGCAAGTTGCTGCAAACTGGCAAACATAACGTAGACGTAAATTAAAAGAAGGAAAAACCCATCTCAAATACCTTCCGGTGAACGTAGCTGAAAATAGAACCGAGTTTATTAGAAGATTTTGTTGAAATAATCTTCAAGATTTTTCTCTTGGTTGCAAACCGATATGAGAGCAATGTGAATTCTAAATATCGCTGTGAAATAAAAGTCAAGCTAAGTTCATATTATGCTTTAAAATTCATCCATCAAATAGTAAGTGAATTTTAATACACACATAGGATAACGACTCTATTAGTAGTGGATATTTTTAGTCCTATCACCGCCATTCGGAAGTAGAGTCTTCTCCATTAGGCTTTATCTACGGACTTTACGTAATATCTTCATCACTTGTGAATATACGTAATTACTTTTACACTGCTATATTACCACAGAAATTCTAAAATTTTATTTTTATAGCTTAAAAAACTCTACAGTAACCTCGTTTTTTAAAAATATATTAGTTTTCAAGAACGTAATCTTGAAAGTATTAACTATATGTAAGGATTCTTTCGTTACAGTATGGTAATTTATAAGATATTTCGGTATTATGCATTACGACATTTAACAGAGAGGAGTATGTTAACATTAATATATTGAACATCACTGTAGAGAAATTAAAATTATGCTAAAACATTGTAAAAGTTTAGAAAAAATCTCAATAGACTTCCTTTTGTTATATTTCATGTCTTACACGTTTATGAATCGTTATTTGATATTAATTTAACGTAAAATTCCATCTACTTTATGGCGTTCACATTGCTGCAGATTAAATTAAATATCCTAAGACGATAACTTTAATTATGTAACACTATCCAAATATGACTGTTGCATAAAAGGGATCTTTTTTTTTGAAAGCATAAAGCTTTGAAACATGAACAACAAACTTTAAGACTTGTTTTTCTGTTGAAAATAATTCAAATTAAGTTAAAAGAAGACTTATTTTTCTGTTGTGTGGTTTAAGACTTATCTAAGTCATAATATAAATAGAAACTCAATAAACTAATAAATTAGCTGCATTAAGACAAGCGAAGATAGAAATAGACAACTAAAGACCAGTGGTTTGGCGTATACTCAAGGCCTTTTAATGAATCTGCGAGACAGATTTCTCTCCTTTCTATTTAAATTACTATCAAAATTCTTCCAGGTTCGCACCCAACACATAATCGATCTTGAAACCATTAATGGTGCTGACAAAAATCTTACTAGTAATCCAGAGCCACGAGTACTTCCATTTTGTTTAGTTTCTTCTCATCCCAATCGAAATTAATGAATGCAGCATTAAAATCTGCACAGTAATTACTGCATAGCATAAATTGCTATTCTTTATCATTCGTAAACTATTTTACCGTTACTGAAATTTTAGGGTAATTTTAGTCGACTAACCTCACGTAACAGTTCTTTATATATTCGTGTACGTTTGAGCGCGAATTATTTTTTTTTAATATTTCAGTATTCAATATCTAAAAGTGTTATACATTTTAATTTTGTATGTTTCAAGCAAATAAGCGAATTAAATATTTAATGACTAACTACTGAGAGTGTCTCTTAAATTTTGTATCAAGTTCATTACGTGCTGTACAAAATAAAGCGTAAAGATTTCATTTTATTCGGCTAATCGAGCAACATGCCTTCCTCCTCAAGGCTGTTCTCCCATCACCGCGTAAATTTTGAAAAATTTTCATCATACTGCTTATTCCGAGCAAAAGGAATACCGGTAAATAAAAGGACCTTGATTGAACTTCTTTGGAGACAATATGAGGTTAACCAAAAACTGCTATAATGACACAAAATAAAGGAATGTTGTGATTTGAGACAGGTCTTACTTAAAACACTTCCCAATTCTTTGGCAGAATAAATTATCTTGTATGGTAACTATATTTTCGGAGAATTCTTCAGAAGAAGCTGTTATCACGCTGTTAATTCTGTTAATTCTTTCAGTCTTGAATGTCCAATGTACATACGTCATCACTTATGCTAATACAAATGCCTAAGGCTATTTAATGCCAGACAACAAGGTAAATCTCAAGATGTCAAGGTCTTTAGAAGTCAAGGTAATGTATGATCGAAACACGGTGTCTGTTAGAAAATCGTATTCCTAATTAAAATTTCAGCGACATCAAAGCTAGTGCTTATGTTCCACCTAAAAGCTTCTTTGTCATTAACCCTTGAAATGGAGAGTTTGCGTGTCCTCTGAGGAATGATAGTTCTCACTGGCAAGTGAAGGGAATTTCTTACAATTTTACAGATTTCAATTCGGTTTCGTCTCTTCCGTAGCCATAGAGGAAGAATTTTTCAGCGGAATCAAATTTTATCCTCAATAGTTTTCATGCAATTAAATATTTAAATTACCAAGTGTTTTAGAATTTTTTAGAATTGAGAATTTTTCCCTGCGAGCCGCCGATTGGCGTATGGCAGGGGGTGTATCAACACCAAATATTCATACCTAATCTATCCTGTTAGCCTCTCTAATGCTCCGAGGAAAAAACGACCAGAAGTAGCTATCTGTTCTAGCGATTATCTCCTTATATCGTTTGGTCAACGCCTCTCGTAGGTCTGATTTCTGATGCAACTGTTAAAGACACAGTAAAACAACTGAAAATTAAGGCTTAACTGCTGTCAAAAAAATATGCACAAGCTGCGCAACTCAAAAATGTCAAAAATTCTTGTGTATTTAGGTCGTTTCTTAGTATCCTCTTAACTTTGTTACTGCATGTGGGCTGATAATAGCCTTCAGCGCGGCCGAAGCCGTTATACATGGTCCATGCACACAACTTTCCCATCCATGGAAGTTACATTTTAACAGTTATATAGCGTTATAGAATCGCGCATAATTCATTCATATTTTCCTTGATTTAGGATGTCCGAGGTATTCTCTGCCTATAGCCATACTCAACCTTCCTTATGATGTGGTGACAGAAGTCGTTAATGAATATTTTTTCTGCCTTGAGATAAGGTAAATAAATAGGAGACGGTGACAAAAAGGAAAATGTGGAATATAAAGACATGAAATATTATAAAGAGTACGCTTATTAGAACCATTCTTTGCTGTTTCAGTCGGGAAAGGAAAGAAAATCCCTTATTTGGATACATTTTTATAATTTCAAGGATGAAATATTTTAAGAGCTTTTTCCTACATTAACGTGAGATATGATGACAAAATTTATGATGCATTAGTATAAATACGAATAAATATGAGATAATAATTGATACTTTCTCTTTTCTTGACCATTTCCTTGAATATGGAAAAGAATAGCAACGAAAGATACTGCTCCTGCTAGCATTTTCTTATCATATCTGGACACCAGGACACCATCACAAACTATGGGTGCTATATATATTTGAATTATATATGTTTTAAACCAATAAATATTTTTCTTGCAATACCGTCTGAGATCATCATTATCATCTTCCTTTCAAGTATTAGGCATTCTGCCTGTTCCGGTTTCACCAACTTAGTCTTGGTCGTCCTATGCTTCTTTTCCCTGATGGCTTATATTCTAAAATCTTTCTAGGAATCCTTTCTAGAGGCATGCGATTAACATGCTCTCTCCATCTTTCTTTATAATTTGTTGCTACCTCTGTCACTGGCTGTATTCTTAATTCTACTCTAATTTCGTCTAAATACCCCGGGTTCGATTCCCGGTCCCGTCAAACTTTCTTCAAGTCCAACCTTCCCTGGAATTTATCCTGGGTGCGCACCATTTTGCGCAAAGTCACCCTTACCCGTTTTCCTGTGTTTACAACCTGAAGGGGGTATCCTTTCCATCACTTTGTGAGACAGGTGCTTCTATGAAGCCAGTCCGCGAACGTTGCAACCATGTGGACGAACTCGCAACGTCCTTGCCCACAAAGTATCCCGAATAGCTTGGAGAAATGTTCTGCCGGGTTAGCTCAACGGACAGAGCACCCGACCGGCAATTAGGAAACCCGGGTTCAATTCCTGGTCCCGTCAGACTTTTTTCAAGTCCATTCTTCGAGAAGGTTAGTTATAAGCCTTCACCGGGCCGCATATTGGACAACTCTGTCTCTTTGTCGTTCATTAATGTTTAATGATTTTCTAGTAGGGCCTAGAACTAATCCTTGCAACGTCCATCTCTTTTTGCCTAATCGCCCTAACCTGATAGATGTATGATAAACAGATAAAACTAAATTTTTCAGCGTAAAGTCACGTTTATAATTTTAATTTCCTCTCTAAACGAACTCAGATTATCAAGTATGAAGGAAAGAGAGAGCCCTTGCTCTTAAACGACTTATAATCTGAAAAAAAATCTTCTTGGGTTTTCAGCCGAGTAAGTTCTCGGGAAACCGACGTTTCGGCCGCCATCTCGGTGGCCATCATCAGGTAGATGGTCCTGATTCAGGGATCCCCTGACCCTGAAGATTACACAGAGTCGCCTACCAAAACGTCGGACAAACCGAGAGAATTTTCTCCTAGAAAGAAAAAAGATCTTATGTTATAAAATCTTTTTCAACTTAAGGGCCAAATCCAAAAGCTATATTCGTACCAAAAGCACAGACTTTTTTCTGGTATATATTAATGTACCTTGATTTGTTAATCGTAATATTTATTTTGTTAAAATTCTTTATATTTTATGAAAAATTTAATTTTTTAGAACAGCATCTTACCTGTTACGTAATATTACGGTGATGGTTAATAACTTTTTAAAATGATTTTTAGCATATTATAAAATTCGTATGTTTGAAAAAGAACGAAGCTTAATTAAACACATACATAAGAGTGTCCAAAAACATAAGAGAAATAATAGGTAAACAATATAATAGTACATAAAATGGAGCAAAAATCAAAATCCTTTTTGGTATGATAAATCCGAAAGCAGGGTACAACAAACACACACAAACGTCACATTCTGTACAATGGTATCGTGATTGTCTGCTTACTATTATGCCCATTGAATCTCTTTTCTTTGAGCACATAACACAAACTCTAGCTGGATTACCCTTTTTGGCTTTGCAGGAACATAGTCTGGAAAGTGTCTTTCATATGTGCGAGAAGGGCCTGGTGTTGATCTTCGGCCTTTTGTTGTGGAAACTTCGCGGCCATATCTTTCAAAAATCTATTCCACCATTTGCAAGTCTAAATTTAATTTTCTTCCCCAGATTTCTGGTAAAGAATATATGAATTCCACAGGGAATAATCAATTAGGTGAAAAAACTTTTTGTAGTATCCTTTACCACGTTTTCTAATGATAATATAACATATTAGAAAAGAGAACGTAATATTACAGAGATGGTCTTTCAATCATCGCGACTAACGCACGTAACTGATCATTAAGTGGTTAAAACATAATATCAACGACTAAGATTATAGATACGAGAAGTCTTTAAGGAATGTTTTCATTAGAAACCTTTTCCTTTTTCTTAAATATATGCTTTGTGCTATTATTTAGTTAGTTATTATACATTAAATTTAGTTAATTAAAAACTTTAATTTACAGAAACGTCTTCATGATGCCTAGGTACGCTTCTGGCTAAGAGTATGACCAAATTATAACTACAAATAAAGTACGAGTAAAGCACTTGCGGCCAATCTCATTATTATTCTGCCTGAGTCGATATTTATATGATAAGTGTTTACCTGGACAGATTTCAAATAAATATTATATCACAGGAGATTGCATAAAGGATGTATGAGTTTCGATGTCTTTAAAGGAAGTCGCTTTAGAATTTTCCTGAATTAGCCACTGATTTTACTCCAACAACAAAATTATCCCTTATCTTCTCTTTTCATATTTTCCAATTCGAGTATGCCGCTTAACTTTCTGAATGACCTTGCAGCACCGAAAACTGCATACTGCTGACCTTTGATCGATAACATTCCCGTCCAACGAATATGATGAATATATCAGAAGTTTTACCTCAGAAACGATCTTCATTAAAAGGAAACAATAAAACTCGATAGTTTTATCATCTCTTTTTAATGAAGATCATTTCTGAGGTAAAACTTCTGATATATTCATCATATTATTTGAAAGAGAATGTTAAAACACCAGACAGAATTATCCAAACTCGTTTATTCTCTCCCCTTTTCGTGACTACTATCATCGCTCCGCAACATCGGCTACTTCATAAGTAGACATTCTACTTTTAAAATTTTGCATTCAACTAGTGAGTTTCCATTTTTACCTTAAGTTTTGACCAAACTAATGTGTGTGTACAAATCGCAACTATTATGATGTTTAGATCGAACGGTTCTTCCGCTCAGAAGTTGGAGGCCTTAGAACGATACTAAGTACATACATCTTGGTTTGCATGCTGAAGCCCTCATTCCTATCTATTGATCGGAGAGGCATGGCAATACATTGTCTAAATAAAAATCCATAAACTTCTTATATTCGAATTTCTTATTCTCTACTAGCAAAAACAAAATTAATATGTATATCAATTTTATAATTCAATGAAACCTTTTACATTAAATGCCTTTTGATATTATTAACTTCTGCAAGATCTGTTGAGATACATCCTACATATAAATTTTGTATACATTTGTTGATTCTTCACCTTCCTCCATAAATTTAAACGCTTTTCCATATTTATCATAACGTGTATATCTACAGACATATAATTCTTCATACCAAAATACCCAGTTAATTTCGAATTAATATTGCATTTAAATTTAGTATTATCTAATTGATAACCATTTACTATATCATATTTATCTGGGACATTATTGTTTGTATAATATGATATTAAAATCTCTAGAAATAAACGTTATAAGTACGCCACAATTTTATTCTTTTGCTAATTGTTAACACCTACTGCAACCTCCGGAGGAGTAACTTTATCATGCAATGAATTCGTACAATTCGCTGAAAATTTAAAATCATAAGAATTCGTTGTATTAAAAAATACTTATATTCTATAATATCAATCCCAATATCATCTTAGATAATCTTAAAAATTTATTATAGTAGTACCATATTGTATGTACACACACTTCGAAGGTTTGTACCAAAGTAAACACCACTTTTCCACCAAATAAAAACTGATATATCTGCTCAGCACTACCGTATTTATGAATTAATCTCAATTTATTTCGGTTTGATGACACTGGTATTCCTTCGTAAGAATCTTCTATATCTAATCCGACGAAATATCCCTCGGCATTGAACTTCATCCTCCGCTTCCGCAACCATCTCCTCCTTCGAAACAATATTTGACTCCATCCCCCAGTTCGGACGCGAAGCATAAACAGCTAAAAATCAGCTACGAAAACCATAATCACCAAGAGTATCAAAATTGCTAACACATTACTAAACCCGTAAATTTAATTAATCTACCTGATTCACCCTTAAAGCATGCTAAAAATTTGATAGAATCAAATTAAGTTTGCTTTCATACATTGTCATACGAACCCGTCTATTTTCCATGGAACATACGTATATATGACGGAAATGTGTCTGCATGAATATTTGTTTACGTTCCATCAACTATCAACCTTGACTCACAGTCATTTCCTGTGGAAATAAAAAGTTGTCATCTCTTTTGAGATGACACCGCCCATCTTAAGGAGAAAACCGACGAAAAAAGTGATCCCTGATTTAGTTTATGAAACTGATTCCGATACTTTTTTTCACTAACCGTTTAAGAGCTACGCCATTAGTACTGTAGCATATATTCATGAATAAGGATTTGCAAAAATTAGCATGAAGTACAGTTACATAGTTGAAATTAGGAATTATTATCTAACTACTCAACCAATTCTGGTACTTATATTACTAAAAATAAATTTTTTTATATTTCGAAACTAGTGTTTTCTTGAGGATTCAAATTCATCAATGATAGTGCTTGTAGCGTAATCGGAGAAGTTCAAAGAAATACCCTTTAGTACAAGTACTTTCTAAATACTAGTTTGTTTCCTCATAATAAATCAATATTGGGCGGGGCAAGTAGAGCAGGAAATTTAATTGCCAACTTCAAAAGTACTCATTAATCATTCCACACGATTTACGTTCACGATTGTTAAAGGAACGCAGCGATGGCATCTGAATGAATGTTTATGTTTTCTTGGAAGGTCATCTGTTCTATTAACCACCGTCTTCTTTGATACGAGTTTATTATTTATAATTATTCGTTAGCGTATAAACATCAGGGTTTATTTCGTATTGCATTCAAGAACATTTCGTATTGAATTAAAGCGAGGATAATTTCAGAAGATATCTCGAAAATTTATTTGATGGGCTGCTTTTAAATTTATACAACATATGCAGTACCTAATAAAAAATTGAAGTTTACTTAATTTCTTTGCGTAAATCTTAATTTCGCTTTCTACATTTCTTTATTGTTTCTTTATCTGCGTAATTTTTCGATTTCGAGCTGAGACAGGCCATCTTTCAATGGCTGCAAAAGTAACATTCCGTAAAATTTTCACTAGGATTGCGCCTAATATTTTATCATTTTGTTCTAATTTATAAAATATGTATCGAAATGCAAGAATTGCACCCTTAAACATGATGTAAATTAAAATGTCTATGTCAAAAATACCGATTTACTAATAAGAGGTATGTACTTCGTATGATATTGTTACTGAACAGGTATAAATAGAGACATATTCGAGAAATGCTATACACAAGAGAATATAAATCTATGATTCTGGCTCAAGATTTTCCTAACCTTTTTGAATATAAATCGGATGAACTCATAAGGTGCACGTGGCGAGTGTGTGAACGAAATCGACCGTAGGACATAAAGGTGGCTAGCAAAATTATATTGAAGATCTTAAAGATCTTTATGTAATTAAGTCTTCATTCCTTGCCATTATTAAAATATTGCGAAATCCATGGCGTTGAAATTGATGATATGGACTTATGTAACATTTGTAATTGTGCTAAAAGATTTCCTAATCGCCAGAATATGCGACACATTTTTTATTTGCCAGTAAGAATCATTAACGATTATTTATTTGCAATTATATCATATATTTACAGTTCCTTGATACTATTCGCTATTTTCTTAAGAAAACTAAAATACGATTTCTTGTGATAGTCATTTTTAGATATTTTGTGTAAGACTGTAGTCATCTTTAAGTCTTTTATTCTTATATGTCTAATATGCCCAATATAAGTATAGCAAAGGAAGATTTTGCTGGAACTAACTACGAAGAAAATATTTACTTAAAATTGATCCATATAAACATATAAAAGATAACACATTTTCAATATCAGTTAAAGTTTGGCCGAAATGCTTATATCAGCATAAACTCGGATTAACTCGAGGTCATTTTTCAGACTAACACTATTATTATTGAAATTATTAACCTTAAATTGCTGAAACGTGTCATGCATCTATTTAAAAATTATGCCACGGAAATTTAAACTTTCTACTTTTACTGTCAAAATTGTCGCTGCTTTCGGTCAATTTATAGGTATTGGTGCAGTTTATATGTATGTACATACTTGTGACTTCGTTATTCCAAAATCTTTATCTGTTATAATTAGTAATTTTTACAGAATTTATCACGGACCGGAATCTCATGGAAGACAAATCGGCTCCATTTTGTACAATACTACTTGTGGAGCCTTTATTAGATGGAAATAATCTATTTTATTCTTCACGGATTACATTATAAAACCAACTCTCTCTATACGTAAATCAAGAGTCCACAACATTCAAACTTACCTGACTCACATTAAATCTTAAATAGGAAAAAATGCCAGAAAATAAGAAATTAGTTAATTTTAGTTAATGTGTTCAGTGGATCACTGGATAACTGTGAATTGAAATATACAAGTACATGAAAACATGATCATTGTAATCTGAAATATCGCTGGCAGTTCGATTTAGATAAGGTGTTAGTAAATGTAGGAGTGTGGAACCACGAAATAACTAATCTAAATTAGAAATGATCTAAATCAGCTTTTCGCTGACTTTATTTATCGTGCTAGAATTATTTGCACGTGGAAGAGCCCACCTAGCCCGCCCGAGAAAAATTATTAAAAATCGCGCCACAAAAGTAACTAATCGCTGAAGACCAGGAAGCATATCACATAGCTCACATAGTTCGCCTTGTTCGCCGTTCTTCCATTGTCGTTCTCACCGCAACAGTTTGACAGCTGAGTCTAGGAAGGTTAAATTTGAACATGGGATACCTAATGGGAGTGTAATTTCATCGTTAATTATTAAGTGAAGCTCTGTTGCTACAAAATTGTGTATTTGCAATCTAAGAAACCGCGATGATAGAAATAAAGGAGAATGACACTCTTGATGGGGGCGAAGACATAGGCATTTCCTGTGTTCGTGAAATGTTCACAGAATTTCCTGAAGTAATGAAACTGATAGAAAATGTAGAAGTTAACTGCAAACGTTCTAACACAGCTGAAGTTGCTTATGAGAGATATTCAAAAATACTGGATGAATATCAGGAACAACCTCACTTGCTAGATCCTCATTTAGACACGATGCTAACTGCTCTTGTAAAAATTGTAAAAGATTGCGAGGAAGTGGATGACCTAGCGCATTACTGTTTCAAATACATATACTTCATAACAAAAGTAAGAGGACATAAGGTTGTCGTAAGACATCTTCCTCATGAGGTCAGTAGAAACATATTTAGACGAACAGCTGCAACAAATCTGAATGTCAGTTGTATCATCTTATAACCATTTCTCCTTTAACAATTAAGGTAAATGACCTGGAAAAAATCCTTAAAATGTTGGAAGCCCAGAATCCTACTGATATAAACACATGGTGTTCTCGATATGTTCTTCTGTTGTGGTTGTCCATAATAGTTATGATACCTTTTCACATGTCAAGAATTGATAGCTTTACACGCCAAGAAGGAGAAAGGAAATCGATCATTGATAGGTAAATTTGTACCGATTCTCACTCCATATTTGTTTGTAAGAAAAATGATTAATTTAAATGTTATTTTACAGAATTCTTGACGTGTGCAAAAAATTCATAATTGCTGGTGACTCCTGCAAAAATGCAGCAATATTTCTTGCCTCTCGATTCTTTATTAGAGCTGATGTAAGGCAAGAGCATTTAGATGGATTTCTCGATTGGTGTTGTGTTGTAAGTATTTTCATTCGTGGTTTCTGATGTGGATCTTTAAGGCTACGTCCCAATATCCCAGAATTAAGTTACAAGTACGATATAAACGGATTATATTAATTTTGACACTATAGGATAGGCCCTATATCATTTGGCAAGAGTAAAACGCCTTCAATAAATTCATTAATCTCACATCTGATTATGATTTATCAATATTTATGACTAAAATGAACTTAGTTCACATACAGCATAAGTAGTACAGTGTAAGTAATAGAACTAATGTAATGCAAGAACTAATTACTCACTGACAAAAACGAGGGGATCAAAACTTTTGAATCTGAAGTTGCTATATAAATGAATGGATTGCTATATCAATGCATGCATTCTCATTATGTGCCAATTACAGGCTATTTTTGAGTGAACATTTTAAAATAAAGATGAAAACTTGACCAATAAAAACGTGAACTGATATTCATGTTATCATACTTTATTTATTTGTAATGCACCATAAAAATAACTACTCTAACTACCCTTATCCATCATTCCACCATCTTAATTATTAATCCTGAGAGCATAACATTGTTATTGATTACTGCTGTATTATTTATTAAATATCACATAGGAAAAAAAAATTGGTGTCTTTAGATTCATGAAGACAAAATATTATTTATGTTAGGGTTTATGTAGCTACAGTTTCATGGAAATTGGACTTTTTTTGTCTTTGTCTCTGAATCATTTTTATACTTTCAGGAATTGACTGATATGGAAAGTGGTTGGAAAGGTCTAGAACCTGTTGCCTCTATTCTTAAGCATGGGAAAAGGGAAGATCTTTTGCCTTATGCTCCAAAGCTTCTTCGCTGGAACTTAGATTCTGGTTTTCGCTCAAGCAAGAATGCATTGATAAGGAAGTTTTCTATCAAGGTCGTTCAAAGAATTGGTAAGTTGTTTAAAAGAGTTTTAAAATCATCTTTATATTCTATTAATTATCAAGCTCTAATGAGCATTTTCTCATTGTAGGTACAATGCTTGTTTAACCACATTCATTACTTAAAATAGAAAACGAAGAAAAAATCAAAGATTTACTTTCCACAGAAGTTATTTATGCGACCATGGTTTCGGTGCAAATTTACACCTGATATATTTAGGGCTGACGATGGTGTAAATTTGCCCCAAACCAT
>KZ308556.1:3700120-3723302 GCA_000376725.2 Ladona fulva
TTCTATAATTTAAGAGCAAATAAGGGAAATTCATTTTTTGTATTAATAATTCTTTGAAATGTGAACAATTCTAAAGCTTTTTTTTTACCTTCTTTTGATCATACCAATTCAAATTCAGAATAATTATATTTATAAATTAAAGGTTATGGGTTATAGTCATAAATTTTAGTCAACATTCTTTTCTACATTACTTTCCTTGTGTGGCAGTTTCTCCTTGGGAGGCTAAGTTGAATGTTATGAAATCAATTCAAGCATATGGTAAAAATGAAATAATTTTATCATTTTATTAGTTACAGGGCTACTTCCTTAAACTTCAGGGTAATTGTTAATAAAGCTAAATGTTTTCTTGTCAATTTTAATTGAGGGTGAATTTACTTGCAGAATTCCTTAAGTAATGTAAAAACTTATATTTTTAATATAGCCCTTAATTCTTCATAAGTTTCTTTCTATATTCCATATGTTATTCACTACCTTTTATATAGCAAATCATTCATGAAAAATCTTAAAGAAAATCTACCAATTTTTAAGCTCCAAAATCCTAGTGTTAGGTGGATTAGCAGAACTTTATCAACTTATTTACATGCTTAACAAAATATTAAACTATTTCTTGTTAGTAAGAATTATTAACTTCTTTATCCAGTACTTTATACATATTTAATAACCTATGATCTATAATAGAGATCGGCAGAAAAGTAGTTTTGACCTGTATGGTTGACCTGTCCCCACAAAAAGATGGGTTATGGATCAACTCATGTTGTCTGTCATGACATCTGTCCCATTATGAATCATTCTGACCCATTTCATCAGAAAATATGCACCAGATTCTAATGCAAACTTATGCGCCAGATTCTAAAGCAAACATAAGTGCCTCTTTCATTTTCTGAACTAGGAAATGAAATTTATAATTATAGATGCTGTTAGTTATTGAATTCTCATGCTGTAATCAATGTCACATAATTAATTTGGCGCTTTCTACAAGAGAGTTGTGCCAAACTATTAAAGAAAATTAATGTCTTTGTTGTTTAATTGTTTGACATTTCATATGAAAATAAATGATCAATTGCAGGGTGAAAAGATTAAGTTTCCTATTTTGTTTTCGAATTATTTCCACTGGGTTGAAATAAAAGTCGGCATATGACATCTCACCTCAAGCCATAAAAGTCATATTACTATCGATAAATGGAAGGTTAAAAGGAAAGAAGCTATTGACTTTAATAATGAATATCCAGCTATGTATAACATTTTCTTTTCCTTCAAAGAAATGCATCTTATAATGAGAGGCATTAGTGAAGCAATGAATGCAAAGTAGTTGCTCAGCCCTTGTACTAATAAACATTTTGGCAGTTTTATATTGAGCTTACTCTACAATTTTCTTCTTGTCAGAACATACCAACACAGAAAATAGTTATAAATCTTGATTTCTCTTATTTTTCTGGAAAATGTGGTACACCATCTCACGAAGATAATTATTTCATCATGCCGATTGACTAATGTTGTCATTTCAAGATTGTTGAGCCATAACTAAACCTACAACCATACCGTCAACTTCCACTGAGTGTGCAAGGCATATTTGCTTTCTGTTCAGTACAAGCAAGTACATTTCAGTTTAGCTAGAAATTTAGAAGCAAGCCAGCACTCCCTAGCTTATACTCTCCAAAATTTGCTTTTCCTCCATCTGTTCCATCAGAAGGCATTGTCTATTTAATCAAAAGCCCATGAAAACTGAGGTGGATAGAAGCAGAGTATAGTGAGAGAAACATGTTTTTGGCACACATTAGGTCATCTATATTTCAGGGAGGTAAGGTTTTCCCTTAGTGAAATGAAAGGGTTATTGGGGATTGGAAATTCCCAACTTCTCTCCTGCTAGTCAGGTGTCCAACATACAGAAAATGTTGGCGCTGACCTATCAGATGTAAGATAGTGATGGCCCTGCCCTTTGTAGTTCGTGCTGTGGGTATTTCCTGTGGAAGCCCCAGAAAATTCCTTTAATCTTTTCCAAGATTGAAGTCCCCTCAACACATTTTACTAAGGATTTGAGATCCAATACAAGAACAACTTTTCACAGTTGTAAACACCTATGCTGCCTGGTGAATGAGAAATAAAAACATGATTTGTGTTTGGAAAGTTTCCTTGGTAGCATAGGTGCAATAGAAATCAAAACATCAAATATAAGGATATTTAAGCTGGTCATTGACAGATAATGAATTTATGACATAATTTGAATTTCACTACATGCTCACCTGAACTTTCCAACTGAGGGTAAGCAATGTGCAGGTTTATTCAGTTACTATTATTAAAATCTGACCACGTATGTTGTGGAAGAAAACTGTTTCTGTTCATTCAGTAGTAGGAAATTTAAGTTTTACATTGATATAATAAGATGTATAATTATATTATATCATCATCATCCATTTTCAATCTGATGTCAGATGTAGACCTCCCCAAGCGCTTTCCAATTCTCTCTATTCTGAGCTTCTCGTTGCTATGTTACCCCTAAAAACTTAATTATGCCTCTGTTCCATTGGTCCTTTGGTCTTCTTCTTGATCTCTTCACATATCTTGGTATCCAGTTCAGAACTGCTGATGTCCATTAGTTATCATTTCTCCTCCCAACATGGCCTGCCCACATCCATTTCAGTGATTTGACCTTATCTATGATAACTCTCACTCCTGTCATCTTCCTTTCCCAGGTGTTGCGTTTCCTATCCTTGTGATTCCAAGTGAATACTGTTCCATAATTCTTTGTGTTGTCTAAAGTCGCTGGGTTATTGCTGCATTTAACACCCATGTTTCACTTCCATTTGTGAAAACTGGTAGAAGGCATCAGTTGAAGACCTTCCTCTTCAGGACCATTGGTATTTTTGACATCAGAATATGAGCATTTCTTCCGAAGACACTCCAGCCTAGTTTCATTCTTTGATTCACTTCATTAAACCTGTTTTTCTCTCCTGTCATAACCAGTTGTCCCAGGTAAGTGTATTCCGAACAAATATCAAGGGGTATCTCTTGTAGTTGAATTGGTACTTGTGCTGCAAAGAATTATACATTACCTTAGTTTTTGATAAGTTTATCCTGAGCCCTATTTTCTGCCCCACTGTGTTCAGTTCTTGGAGTCTTGATGCTAGATCTTCACTGTTGGTTGCAAAGAGTACTATATCATCTGCAAAACGCAGATGACTGATGCACTCACTCCATTGATCCTTAGACCTTTCTCCTCCCAGTCTAAGGTTTTTAAAACTTCTTCCAGAACAGCTGTAAAAAGAAATGGTGAAAGGCAGTTGCCTAAAAGGAGAGAAATCTCTGTAACACCAAGTTTCAGATATTCCGCTAAATCTCCATCTGCTCCTCTTGCCTTTTCATTCTTCATCTTCTTGATAGCCTCTGTTACTTCTTCTGGAAGAATAGTGGGGGGATTTTCTGAGTTTTGTGTTTCTTCTTGATTTTCCAACTCAACATTTTCTGTCTTGTTGTATAAGTTGGTGTAGTATTCTGCTACTGTCCTCAATATTGCTTGACTATTAGAAGTTGTTGTGCCATCTTCTTTCTGGATGGCCAAGATTTGTGTCTTTCCCATTGCCTGGTGTCATCTGACCCTCTTCATACTCTTGTTGTTCTCTATAGCTTCTTGTACAATTCTTTCGTTAAAATTCCTTACATCTTCCTTCATTGCCACTCTGACAGACTTGCATAGTTCAACATATTTGATATTTTCCTTTGGCAAGTCTGAGTGCTTCAGTTGCATTCACTGTTTCATCATTTTCCTGGTTCTGTCACTGAACTTCTTATCCTTTGGTCTTTTTGGTACGCTTGTTACTTCTTCTGCCACTGCCTTCATGACTTCAATGACTTTGGCTTCCAGTTCTACTTCTTGAAGTGCTGAAAACCTATTTTTTAGTTCCAGCTGGAACTCTTTCCAATTTTCTTCTAATTTTGCAAAACTTACTTCCTGTTTCCTGCTTGAGACCAACTTCTTGTGCTCCATTTTGACATTAATCTTTATTCTGCATCTAACAATCCTGTGGTCACTTCCTGTGTTGAAGTTGTTTAAAACTTCACAATGAGTGACAGTGTAGAGTTTTTAACCAATATGTAGTCTATTTGGTTTTTTACTCCATTAGGACCTCTCCACGTTTACTTCCTTGTAGGATTCTTCTTGAAATATGTGTTAGTTATGTGCATATTGGTGCACTGCAAACTCTACCAGGCGGTGGCCTTATTCATTTCTCTGCCCTAGTCCATGTTTTCCTGTGACAGCATCATCTGCTTCTTGCTTACCTACATGAGTATTATAATTGCCCATGATGATTTTATAATAATGATCTTCCTTATCATGTTCAGTGCCAAGAGTCTGATAGAAATTTTCAATTTCCTCTTTGCTGTTTGCTGTTGGTGCGTAAACTTGGATGATCTGAACAGAGTAATGCCTATTTATCGTAAGAATGAGCTTACATATTCTGTCAGATACACTTTCTGTTTTCTCCACATTATTTTTCCATTTCTTATTAACCAAGAAGCTCACTCCTCCAAGTCTTCCATCCTTTGTTCCCCTATAATAGAATACATGCTCTTCCTTGTGCGTAACCAGTTCTTCTGATATTCTTCATACTTCACTGAGTCCGATGACATCCCATTTTATCTTCTCTGCTTCATTGAGTAGTTCCAGGAGTCTATCTTCACTCTTCAAGCTGCAGCAGTTGTAGGTTGCAAAGTGTAGGGTGTTTTTTGTTTTATTCGTGATGGACCTCTGTAATGACACCACCTCCCGGACATCTGAATGGGTGTTGCTTTTACATCAGGATAAATTTCCATTACAGAAGCTCATCATGATAAATTGTATTTGTGCCTGGAGGGTAAAAGACAGTAATTCACCAGGCTGTCTCACTGCCGGTTGGTGAATGAATGCCACTCTCACTATTTGGCTGGAGATATTTTTGAAGGCTTCTTAGCATGGTTGAACCTGAGCTATACATCACCTCCAGCCTCCATTTACACCCCTCCATTCTGATGAGGCAATGAACTTGGCAGTATGAGAAGGGGATTTATATAATATATTATAGTATATATTTTGATAAATTATATACTAATAATATATTTAAATGTTGTTCTTTTATTTTTAGTTACTACTGCTTACATCTGATTATATTGCTTTAACTCAAATAAGTTGTTCAATTTTGTAAAATTCTATAAAGATTTACCTTCTCGGCAACTCATTTCCTCTAAGAACATTAAAGATCTTTAATAGTGGTTCAGGGTGTGAGCAAAAAATTTTTGGGATACTGTCTTTTTTTAAATCATGGTATCTAAATACATTCACTCATTTTAACACACAACCAATCAGCCTATTTGCACAAGAAAAATTGTTTTGACTTCTTTCCCAACTACGATTAACATAGAAAGATGATGAAGAAAATACTTTAATAAATACTACACCACAAAATACAATATATCACACGACCGGTTTCAGTGCATCACACCATCTTCAGGTGACAATTTCGAAAAAACACTAAATTTTTTGGACCCCAATAGTTAATAATAGTCAACCATAAGCATGACTTCTTGATATATCGAAAGCCCACCTACACATAATTGCCAGGGATTCCTGCCATCCATCTTCCCACAAGCTAGCGGCTTTTCATTCCATGGTGGACAGACTTTTACGGATCCCATTGTTAGAGTCAAGCTACGGCCATGAAGTGGAGGTAATTAAACACATAGCTCAGGTTAACAGCTACCCCATTGACTTAGTAGACAGACTCATCTTCCGCAAGAAAAGGAAGGCAGCCATCTACACCATGGAGAAATCCAAGGAGGAAATTAAACTCCCCTCTCCCCCTCCTTTCCCCATTCATCCGTGACTATATATACCGAGTGTTTTTTTTGAAATTGTCACCTGAAGATAGTGTGATGCACCGAAACCAGTCATGTGATATATTGTATTTTGTGGTGTAGTATTTATTTAAGTATTTTCTTCATCATCTTTCGTTATGAATTACCACCAAGTCAAGGCTAAGACCATCTCCGCTATGATTAGCATGTTTTCTCTGTGTATTATACATCTCAGCAGATGAGTTGGTAGCAAGTCCTGAAAGATGAGCTGATTCAACAAGGGTTAGAGCTATTCATTTTGAGTCTCACCAACTCATTCTGACCTGTCAGATGAGCTGAGTACTTTTTACTATACCCTGAGACTATGTCATCATTTGTAGGCTGGAGGTGCTCAGAGGATACAGGTCTAGAGGATTAATTTATTCATTGCTAATCTCTAATCTATAGGTATGAGCTTAAATACCAATTGGAGGGGTTAAATTTTTTTTCAGTTAAGTGTAACAATTTGAGCTATTAAATGTATTTTAATATCTCCTGAAGTGTTGAATGTAGATGCTTTCTCTCTTTAACGTAAGAAGTCACCCAAAGTTACTTGGCTTAAAAAATTTTTTATTTTCTATTGTAATATTGTAAAATGGATGAATTCCATTGATTTTGAAAAATCAAATGAAACTTTGTTTACAGGTAGTGACAAAAATAGTCTGTGTCAGAAGATCATGTATATTGACTGAGGAATTAGTTGGAGAAATTATTGCTAGACTACTACAGCTTTGTGTTGAGCCAATAGGAAGGCTTCAGGACTGTGCTGTAAAAGCATTGGGAGCTCTTCTGAACATGTATGTTGAAATTTCGAACCTTAATTTATTCACTAGTTGTAGAAATTTTATTCATTTACCCATGATAGCACACGTCCATGGGGAATCCCTGTCTTTTATTGTTGAATTTTGTAATTTTTCATCCTCAATTTAATCATGGTGATTTTTTTCTTAAAGCAACTCAAAGTTTCATTAGTAATTTGTAAATCTTTTGTAATACAAAGATTTTCTTATTGGCCATATCCATGCTCCACAACTCAGCAAAAGGGGCTTAAATGACATTTGCTATGGCAGGTTAATGAAGTATGTGAAGTAGGAAGGAATGCTTTGTTTACTCCACAAATTATGAACAGATTTTGAAGACAATTTTCTGTGACCTGATAACCAATCTAGATGAGAATCTTTGGAGGTGCAAACTTGATTCATTCCTTTTTTTGTTTTTTTCAACTTTCAACCAAATTCAACTTTTGTTTTTATGATTTGATTATGGATGTATGAAGTCAACTCCTTGTAGATTATGTTAGTAAACTAAGCCAATCTGATTATTGACTATATTTGTAAACAACATGTTGTATTCACAATATGTTTGAAATCTGAAATATCTTACAGTTGAGATTGTTGTAATGTTTCCTCCATTTTCTTGTTCTCTGTTTTGGGATTTCAAGTCAGGAAAGGTGAAATCACTGATAAAATGTGTGATTACTTAAATATTTTTTAGATTTTTAATTTTGAAGGTTTCATGTTATGAGAAATCCTATTGTCAAGATAAGAAGGGTTGTAATTCCCTGCTTTACTGGTAATATTGATTTGAGTTATTGAATCATTCAAGTCTCTTTTTTTTGTTCTAAGGGATCCACCACTTCCAAATGTACCACATGGCGCAGAATTATTGGAGGCAATTCCGAGAGATGATCCTCTTGGGCTCACTCATTACACTGAATCTGAGACTTTTCCTCAAATTGTAAAACTTGTTTCACTTCCTCGCTATACTCACAGATTACTCCTTGGCCTCATTTCCAGTACAGGAAGTCTGACTGAAAGTTTGGTAAGTGAATTTGAAGTTTCTTAGGTACAGTGAAATTGAAAGCTAATGGTTCCTGTTTTAAAGTGATTCTTTTGTCTGGGAGAGTCTTCCTTCTGAGGACTTTGTGCAGCTAGTGCTTCGGATGATCAGTGGGCTAATAGATAGTGGCTGAACTCCCGAGGTTCTCAATACAGAGTTTTACATTACTCCTCAAATCACTTAGCTTGCTTCAAACTCTATAAGATTAAGGAATCAGGTGACACACAACTTATAAATCAAATTAACCTAAGAATTAATTTGATTCACTTAAAATTAAAGAAATTCATTCCAAATAACTCCAAACAAGACTCCATATTTACCCAACTATCGGTGAGGAATTTTTCCAAATTTAGCTTCTGAAAAATGTGTCACCTTATATTTGTGAGTGTGATAAAATGTTTAAAATATAGTAAGAGCAGTTGTTGTTTATGTATCATAAAGTATATTCAGCCTTATAGTTTGTCTAGTTATTATACACATATAGTATAATGTTTTTATTGGTTTAAGAGCTTTTGCAGAAATATAAGAGACTGTAAAAACTAAATATATTTTTTTTTATTGTTTCCAGTAGTTTTGTTCTTTGCATTCGGTTTCAGTTATAAATTATGACATGACAAGAACCATGTATAATTTAAGCTAATCAGGAATTTTCAGCAACAGAAATTTTACTGTATTTTTATTTATAAACTCAGTGCAGCTTTTAAATTACTGTAAAATATTACAAGAGAGGTTCATGACTAATTGATGAAGGAAATTTTTGCCAAAAGAAATTTTCACAAATTGTGTGACTGTTTAATGCCCCAAAACAGTTTAGGCCTTAAGATAAGAACGAAACTTTGCACAGAAACTCCATTTAGGTTCTAAAGAGAAGCTGATAATTACCAAAGGCATATAATATAACTTCAGCGTGAACTAAGTTAAATTTTAGGTTGGATTAGAAATGCCAATGAAACAAGGGAGTATTTCCATACACCAAAGAATACCACCATTAACAAGAAAGGATCAGTATCTGTTATTGTAAAAACAGCAAGAAATAAAAATTACAAATTACATAGCTTCACTTGCTGATGGGAGAAAACTGCCATTATTTTTTATTTTAAAAGTGAATAATCTTTCAAAAGAGTTGATGCTGAGCAAGCTAGTATTAAAAGTAATTAAACTAGATGCATGACTGATGAAAAACTAGTGTAAATGCTTAAGCAATAAATGGAACAATTTCTTTATTTAAATCATCCAGCCATCATATTTGATCCCTAGAATTCAGGACAACTAAGTCCATTTATTTTTATATTGCATTATTTTAATCATAGTTATTTAATTAATATTAGTGAGTGAATTAACATTTTCTTAAACCGGATAAGAAAATGAAAATTTTAAATAGAACTGAAACAGAGTAGAATTAACGCACTAAATAAAATAGAAATTTAATAATTGGCATTTTCTACGCAAGAATTTGTAAAATAAATTCATATTAAATACAATATTAAAGTTTTATAGCTTTAACTACAAAATGATAGCCATATTGTCTCTTGCTTCAGGAATCCTGCTAAACATTGTAAAATTGGATTATAGGATTAGGGAGAAAATAGAACAAAATATTGAGAAATAACAGTTTGGATTTAGAAAGGTAGAAGAACAAAATAAGCAATTTTGGCCCTTAGATAAATCTTGTAAAGAAGATAGGAAGGAAATCTAAGAACTTAAGCAGCATTTATTAATCTAAAGAAGGAATTTGTCAGAGCAGATTGGAAACTACTCTTTCAGCAAATGAAGAAAACTCAGCTGGATTGGATTTATCAAAGACACTTCTTTAATTTATACAGATTTCAAAATGGACATTAACAGCTACAAAAAATAAGCAGAAATAAGGAAAGGTGTGAGACATGGTGGCTCTCTTTCACCCTACTTATTTAAGCTGATCCTGGAAAATCCCATAGAAGGCATAAATATCAAAGCAAAAGGAATACAAATAAATTGTATAATTATCCACAAAGGGAAATGAATTGTATGATCAATGACTTCAAAAAGAACTCAGGGTAGTCAAACAGAATCAGCACCTAAACACTTAAACGATGATGATAGAAAAAGAAGCTGTAATGTAAGTGCAAACATATATAAAATACAACCTTCTGAAATGTGAATTTGGAGGAGAATCACTGAAACCTGTTTAACCCCAAGGAAATCAAATGTACAATACATATTCTCTTAGATATACAATAAATTTTTCAAATTTGAAAGATATGATTAGCAAGTATTAGGGTTAATTTGAAAATGTTGGGAAACAAACATAATAATGTTCAAATATTCATTCTTTAATTTCCTTATGCTGCTCTTTGTATACCTTTTGCCTTAATAATGTCAAATTTCATTGAATTTCAGGCCAAAAAGGCAGTGAATGCATTGGCTGAACACCTGCAGACATTGCCACACTCATCTCTAGAGGCAGTTTGTGCAACACTTGTAAAAGTTGCTGATGAGCAAGCCAACTCTAAGCGCCTCTCACTTCCCCTATTGCGCAGTCTGGAACAAATAATTGGATCAGGAGCTTTGGGGCCATTTCTTTCATTAGATGATGAGCAAGGGGAGATATCCTTATCATCTCACATCCTCCGCATTGTAAGGCAGGAATTAGCAAGCTCACCATCAGTTTACAAGCGAATGGCAGGTGCTGGTGTTTTGTGTCAGTTGCTTCAAGCAGGAGTCCCTAGTGCTGTTACAAAAGGGTGAGTAACTCTCTGTAGCTTTTCTGTTACCTTTTCTCTAACAACTTACTGAAATGCATGCATCTTAATAATGCTCAAATGGTAAAATGTTAACTCTTTGTGATAAAGTCATGAATCTACCAGGTTTTACTTCAGAACATTTATTCTTAAGACTCTTTCTGAGCAATAAACCTAGTACTTATCAAGCAGTTTATAACTAATATTTATTTAAGCTATTTCATTATAACAACTGTGCTAATTCATAAAAGGGATTTTGTACAACTCTATAAACTTCTATTACTTAAATTACTAAAAAACCTCTATTGTGCATAAGTTAACGTTACATTATATTCGTAAAAGTTGTGTGTTTAAAGACCATCTTATATAGGATATATACAGTTAAAGATTTAATGATTTGCTAGAAATCTCAAATTTTGCTTTTGACTTGGTTTATTTTTTTATTGTTTTTATATCTCTTCTATTCTTTAGTTTGGAAGTTTGGGGATTTTATAAGTGAAAACAGATCTATAGCAACCATGTAATTATCCTTTTCAAATACGTTCAAAGAGAAAGATGTAGAAGGTGGAAAATCAGTCATATCAATGTCAGAAGTCTTAAAAGCATAATTGAGAAAGCTACATTTCATGGAATCCATTGTTGCAAGAGAAAGAAGTTTTAGATATAATTGTTTCTGAATGAATTAATGAATTTCAAATGACTCTTAAATGAGTCTCATTTGTTTCTCATCTTTTAACTGTTTACATATGTAGGAATTATGAATTTCTTTTTCATAAGTAGATTACAAATCAGCTTTTTCAAATAAATATTATGGGGTTTTCTGAGATCTATGTTTCTCAGTTGGATTTGAATTCACACTTTTATTGAAATGACAATCAAATAGTAGTATCCCTCATTTTTACAATTGTAATTTTTTAAAATTTTGATATTTTTAAAGGTTTTTTAAATTTTTATTGTCAGTTGCCTCACTCAGCTGGCCATACTGCTTGGCTGTAGTGCCTCACGAGTACGAACTGCCACTGCAGCATTGCTCTATGAAGCACTCTTGGTGGCAGGAGAAGAGTCATTTGGTAGCTCAGTGGAAGCTGCTCTTTCCCTTCTAGCAGAAACAGACTGGGCATGTTCAGATGTTTCTGTAGTTCGTGTATCACGAAATGCTTTTTGTAAACATTTAGGCTTAAGCATTCCTCGAACTGCTCCTCGTCCTACATGATTTTTAAAATGTACTCAAAGATAGAAAAACAGCAAGCTCACATTCATTCAACTGCTTCAAAGTGATACTAAATTTAAATTTAATTGCATATTTTCATTGCCTAAATCTATATTGTTTATATTGATTCTTTTGTTATTAATAAAATGATTAATATAGTTCAAAGTTGTTTTACTTTAAAATTAGCTGATAGGGAAAAAAATCCTTTTTTCTAAGATACAGAGCTATATTGTTTTAATTCATTCACCTGGGAATATGCTGTATCGGTAAATCAGAATCAGGTTATGGGAAAAAACAACTTCAAGAAGAAATTAGACATTTCACCTTTATGCATTAATTGGGTCATATTAGACATGATTTCAACATGCTTTTCAGTAATTTGGAATGAAGCCATTTTTTTGTAAGAATAGATGATGCTAAAATATTTTGGAAGCAATTAACTGCTGATAAATAGAATTGAACTACATATTTAATGCAAGTTATAGGAATAAATAAGCTTTGATTTTTGAGGGATTAGTGGTAGCATTCCACATTCAGAGTTCATATCAAAGTTTTGGTGTAAATTAACATCTTACATTCAATGTTATTCCGTGCTATCTCTAAAATCTATCTCAATTGATCTTTATCACTTTCTTGGAGATGATTAAGTACTTGGTATTTCTAGTTCAAGAATTGATACTGTAATTTTCTGAATCATGTTATCTCATATATTATATAGAGTCATCTAGGTAAAATCATTCTGCTTGTACATAATTTCTATTTGAATGTAATCTAAGTATGCATTGAATTTTATGAAATCAAGTGAGCAATAAGATAATGCCCAAAATATTTTTCCTTGCTGTATAGAATTTTCAAATTGACAAAATAGTAATGCGTTTTCACAGGCTCGAACTGAACAAAATCAAAATTCTTGTGCATCTTCATAGTTTATTTTCCTGTGAAAAATGCAGGATTTTATCAATTTCTCTATTGATATGTTGTTCTTGAGATTTTATTTCAGTTTTTAGCCAGTAAGGGGTATATTACAGCTGTAATTAACCACTGGAAAATATGAATATACATTTAAAGAGACAAAAATATCCCAGCAAATAAGAAATTTTGATGTCCTCATTATGCCATTATATGAGCAACAGAAAAATTTGATTGTATACTTTTTTTACATACACTTTTGAAAATTTGTATATATTTAAAAAATACTCTAAAACATATGCCCTTTTGTTCTACAAGTCTCCAACTTTAGCAGTTAGCAAGTATTTAGTTCTGCTGGCATGGAGACTTGAGCTCTCAAAGAATTGTTCATGCAAACAACCAATGGCTTCATGAAAGATTGGTCTCTTCTTAATGATCATAAATGATACTTTACACATATTGTGTTAATTATTATGATTATAATGGTTTGGACAAAAATTTAATTTTTGGTAGTTTGTATGTTGCAAGGGCCCCTGGATAGCCAAGTTATCACTTTTTTAATTAATAAAAGCAGTCAAGGGTTCAGTTTCCAGTAAAGGCCATGATGACCTAGCCTTTTGAATTGTGGGAAGATATGCGAATTAATAAGTGAATCGAATGTGGCTTAAAAGAAACAGGTTGGTGGTATGGGTGTAACTGCACAGAGTGAATCGCCAATTAAATTGCTTCCTAGCTTGGTATGGACAGGTGCATCATGAATGTAATTTAACATTAATTTGCAACACCAGATAGTTATTTGGGCAATTCTTTAATTTAATGGTTATGATTTTATAGCCTCAACAGATAATTCTATCTGGCTTGGCCAATGGTTGCTAGGACTGTTATGCAATAGGTGTTTGCCAGGATATTGAAAAGTAAAAATTGTAATACATTCAAATTTTACCATAAGACAACTAAATTTCAGAATCAGAAATCTTACACAGTGGTTCTTTGGTTAATGATGGCTTTTGTTGACAGTGTACTTGGTTAAGAACAAGTGGATGTGATAAAAAAATGCCTTGGTTAACAATGTTAGCTTAGGTTTACGGTGCTCTCTGGTGAAGATTGACAATCAAAAACTACTTTTATGACTACTCATTTTATTAATGATCAAAATTTTATAGCAAATATAAATGAATAAATTATTTATAAAACATTTTTATTAAATGTCAATGAGTTTTATCTGCATATTTGACATTAAGTATGGAAATCATGCCTAGGATAGCGATAGTTTTGGTGAAATTTTGTAATCTGCTCCAGAATTATCATCATTGATCAAGGAACCAGCGTACTAGCGTCTCTTAAATATATTTTCTCATCCTTTTCAAATTCTATCACTTGTCACACTTTAAAAAGAAATAACGTGTATGACAGTTGTGTAAATAATTACTGGTCAATGAGTTTCTGATCTTTTAGATGGGTTAATATTTTTTGTTTTTTATTGCATTGTAGTTTTTTCATCTTAAGAAATAACTATCAGGAATTTTTAAACAAAAAGTAATTTTGAATCATTAATTATTATAAAACAAGACAGAATTTTTTCCGAAGCCCACTCTAGTACAATTGTTTGCAACCTTTAAGGCTATCCGTTTGCTAAATTATTTTCTTAAATAAATAGTGAAGTTACATAAGTTAAGTTAGAGAAATGTTAGCACATGGTCTTTTGGGTGATGAATCAATATTTTTCTCTCAGTTAAAAGTAATGAAATGTGGAGGAAGACTCTTTCAGTGACATCTCATATGTATCTTTCCTAGATGGACATAAATATTCTAGATAAGTGATATACTGTAAGAAGAAAGTTTTAAGACAGTATGAGAAATAATGCAATGCAAATGATGGGCCTTAATAAGATCAATTCTCTATTATTGAAAATAATATCTAACCCTTAAAAATCCTAACTTTCACTGAGAAACAGTCTGCTACTCACTGTCATTGGATTTGATTATAAAACTTCCAAAGAATTTCACATGCCACAATAGAGTGGTCAGGGCCGGATTTAAATGAAGAGAGGCCATAGGTTATTCCACTTGTTTGGCCCTCCAATTCACTGCTCCTATGACTATGGAAATACAAATCAGTATTAAACAAAATTAAGAAACGTGGGTCCTGGACTGAGGGTGCCTTTGCCCAGTTCAAACAGTGCTACTCTTACAAGAACTGCAACTTCTGCCAAAATAATAACTTTCACAGCTGTTATTAAATATCTCTCCCTGCTTTTTCCAAAGGACACAAGTCAGGAATCGATGTTTAATTATCAGCTAAAGATAGCTATTACTCTAAAATGGACCAGATTATGTGAGAGCATTCCTGAAGCATTCATAAATATTTCTGAATCATTGCAAGGTATTATTTAAAGGTGTTCAGTGATTTGAGTACCTAACGACGTCATGTGTAAGAAAGGCTGATGACAGTATTAAAAGTATCATAAACTCTGAAATCCCTAGGTCCCCTAGATTTTGAGCCCTTAAGCTTTAGCCTGTTGAGTCTATAGGTAAATTGACCCCGGGGTGAGATACGTAACTGAAAGTCATGAGTGTAGTATTATTTTTCCATTTGCAAAAGAAATCATTCAGAGAGCGCAAAATATCGACATTTAGTTTCGGAAATTTTGTGCATCCTTTTAAGAAACACAGTAAGGAAAAAATCGTCCTTTTGTCTGTAATAACTATCACTAGCAGCCAGTTGCTGGAGTTTCCAGTGTCAATTCTACAATCAAATATGGAATATAAGACAATGAATATGATATTTCGTATTGTTTCTTAGGACGAGTAAGATGTACTGTTCCATAATTTTTACGCTTTCTTTGAGAACGGCATCTGATGTCCCCCTTTCATTTCCGTATTTGCGCATAAACATTTTTCGGGAGGGTTGTAAGGGGACAATGCTATGATTCTTTGTTCCGGTAAGATTTGGCGTGAAATGTTGAAGATAAGGAGGCGATAATTATCGCCTCCTCATCTTCAACATGAAGTGGCTGTTTAAACAGCCACTTCATAATCTTACTCTTGCTGCACGTAATATATGCTACTGTATGCTATGTATGCGGATTTATAGGTTAATTATGCTAATGTATTTACAATCAGTCAGAAGAAGTACATACAGTGCCGTTTTAAAAATCGATAAAATGCGGATATTAGGAATAATTTCCCATATTTGATGATTAAGGTGATGATGATTCATGATAATCAATGAAGATGATTTCCTGACTAAGTAAATTAATTTTTAATTGCGTTCTTATTAGGGACTAATTAAAAAATTTCAATTTATTATAAATTTTATTTTATAAAAAGGAAACTAAACCCTGGAACTGCCGAAAAAGAGCTTCGAAGAGAAAATAAATACAAGTTTCTACGAAAATGATGAAATGGAAAGTAGACAATCGGAATCACAATGAGCCACGGTAGTCCCTTGAAGACAGTATAGCAGTATAGATTTTCCTATTGACGGTAGGAATAAATGGTGGAAGAGGGTAATTATAAAGGAAGACCACGGTTGAATTATAAGAGGTAGATTAGTATTGAAGCTATAGGCTAGGAAACGACGGTTTGGAGTACTGCGCCGAATCAATCTCTAGAATATTTATCCAAGGTTATGATAATTATTTTGAATATCACTAATTTTTATCTAAAGAAAACTTTTATTTCTTTATTGTATCATTATACACGCCGTGTTTCAAACATTCTTATTATATACTAACTTTTACATCGTACACAATGTAAATATCGATTGAAATCTACTACATGAATTTCCTCTGCTATGATTTGCTGGATGCAATTGATTTCAGTATTTAAAATATTTTCAAAGAAGTAATCGACATAACATTGAAAGAAATGAGTTCCTTCTAAGTTCTAACCTAAAAATCCATTTCATTATTACCATCCACTATAGCAGTCGAAAGAATGTGTAAAAGTGTGCGATATATTCACTAAACTTTTAAGTTCCCTTGGTTGGGCTATAGGTAAGGCGGGTAAGGCTCAGGTTGGAAATTGCAACTCCGAAGAAAAGGTTATCGCTCCTATTTCAAACGTTATCGATTGGAGGCATCGCAAATCTAGCTTGCTCTGAAGAAGGGATTCCGTCTCAGTTTTTTAGGAAAAGTATTCCGTAGTTATATGTCGTAAGGAATACTAAAATTTCTATTTTGTTTCCGAATGGAAGAATCACAACTTAACTTTCTTTACAACATTCTGTCACTCAAATTTTCTAAGTAGTAGGTTTTGAATTCGAAACTGAGGTTTTACTTAAGTTCACCTCTACTCTACCTCTACTCTACCTCTACTCTACCTTTACTCTACCTCTACTCTACCTCTACTCTAGTAGGTTATATATGAAGCGAATAGTATATGAGATGAAAATAATTCACAAGAGACATTTTCTTGAATGCTTATAGCAGTAGGATATCATTACTGAAATTTTCATATTCTAAAAAAATTTAAAACCTTAAGATATATTCTTGGTCTGTTGATAACTTCTTCAGAATAAGATGTCGAATATCTCATGTCACAATTTCTTTTGCAACCTTCTCATTTGCTCATTTATACATCACGAAGCTATGATCTTAAATATTACAGAGCCAATTTTTCTTTCCTTTATCACATTAGCTATTGTGTCTATATTAATTTAGCCTTGTTACGATCGTTCACGATTTATTTTGCTCATTTCTCATGATCCTTTACCCTCGTTTTTGAAAGCGATTTCATATAATCCTTTGTTCCATCTATTTTTCACGAAAAAGCAAGGTTACTCTACAGTCGAGAAGATACGAGATCTTCTCCCTGTCATTCACTATGAAAGCCTATGATATAAATTTCCTTAAATATATCCTACGGTAATATATCTAATGAGTTAAGTGAGGGGTTGTAAGGGAGGAGTTTCGCATGCAGCCGGTTGAAAGCCGAAGAGGAAACGGAAGAGAAATCTTACGTGACTGGGATGGGAATTAATGATCCTTTTTGATTTATTACGTACTTTATTTCCATGGGTCTAATTTACTGTAATATAATAAACTGGAACCGTATGATCGGATCGCTTGGAGAGGTTTGACATAATGATTCGGTCTAGGTGGTCTTTAAACATTAATTCATTGTCGAATATTGACATCCTTTGCTATTGTTCGTATACAATGAAAATGAAAAATCTTTCCGCAGGAAGAAATGTACAGCAGTGTGCCATAATTTATGTTTTATAAAGATGGATGACCCGTCGAAGCTAACGTACTTGAAGGACAAGCGATCGTTTGCAGCCTCCAAATCTTTGTTCCTGTGTAATATGTAACTTAGTGAAACCATTTCGTTATCTAGGTGTCCTTCCACTTTGCCTTCCAAGACTCGTTCTAATAATTAAGAATCTGGTTTGAATCATATTTTGTAGTACTTTTGTAGCATTTCCTGCAAATGAAAACACTGTTACTGGTACTTCCTCTCTTTCAGAATCACTGGTTCTCTGTTCGTTTCTGTAACTCAAAGAGAGAATTGTTATTTCTTTCCTTTTGGTGATCTCTTTCAACTTTTTTTCTTCATTTTTCACTCGCGCCGTCCGTTGTTAGCGAAGCATTGTGGATAGTTATCGGAAGATTCATTATAGAGATGAAAGGATCTCTAGCATGAATCCACAAGCATTCACACTAGCCACCGGATTACTTCTGTAAGTATCACAGCATCCTCATTCTTTGATGCAGCGCTGTTGGTTTGCAAAAAAACTTTAACGGTTTGTTATCCATACATAGGAGATGAGTCGTTTTAATCGATACCGTTAAAACTGAGACATGTCATTCACCTATGTTAAGGAAACTCCATGTCACCTGAAGAGTATTGGTAATTCCTGTATATACTCCTATCTGAAGTATAATATCCTGTAATATCCTAAGTATATATCCTGTATACTCCTATCCTGAAGTAGTATTGGTAATTGTTTTTCTCTTGTTAGTGAATTGTACATATTTGAAAGTAACAGTTTTCACGACGGTAAATACTCTTTCTGTTGTATGTTAATTCTGTTCGGGTATTGATGGATTCAGGACTAGTACAGCTTTCTATTGTATTATTGCGATCTGATTCTTCTCCTGAAAGCTGCTTTGCAGATGCGTCCGATTGACACGCCGACTATTGAAGCACAACACCGTCACGCCCTGTGGAAGGCGGCGAAGCGTCCGGACTTTCCCCCTCGTTGTATTTACTTATATGGGACACATTTCCTGCAAGCTCTTCGTATTCGATCTGAAGACCCGGAAGTCTCGGAAACTCGTCTGATAAAACTCGGATACGCCACTGAGACACTTTCAAGAAACCGGTGTCCTTTAATCTACCGGTCTGTCATCATGCGATACCTAGAGTAGAACAACCGTCGAGTTAGATGTGACGTGTTGATTTCTCTCTATAAGAATAGAAACAAATCTTTAGTTCGACTGTCAGAAATCCTCGACTTGGCATTTGGCAGACTGTAGGATTTTTAATACTATCATGAGCGAAAAATTGTTTTCAATATTCCTTTTTTCAAAGAATAAGTTGATAATATCCCCTACGTTGATATCCTAACATATCGATGAGCCTCTTTTGACGGAAGAGTAACAAATAAATGTAAGTCTAACTTCCGGTGAATACTTTGAAGGAAATATACCTAGTGTTCGTTTTCAAATAATAATTTAAAGAAATGAATAATGAATTAGGATAAAAAATTACCAATCGATCCCTCATCCGTTTTGACTAAAATGTTTTGGTTATGATAACTCATCCAATAATAGTTAAATAATCTTTCAATTCACTCCTCTTCGCTTCTTTTAATTAAAATTCTTTGGCTTTGGTCAGTACGGCTTATTTTTGGAGCTACTGTTATGGGATGCAATGACTTAAATAACCTTTTTTACTCATGATATTTTATGTAATTAATGACAAATAAAGAGCGGGTTAAGAAAATTTGGTGAGGGAGAGAATTCATCTTTATCCTTGAGGATAATAAATCGAAGCATATCGATCTTTTGGGAAAGATATTTCATTCAGTCTATTTTTATCACCTTTAAAATACATACATATATTGCATGAGATATTACGCGTAATTTGCCTTGAAAACGGGACATACGTATATACCTTAGAGACCATCGGTGATTGATGAATTTTAAAATTTATTGTGTGAAAGATATGGAGGATTGCATAATTTTCTGGTTTTTTCATAGCTCGATTTTTGTAATGGATTTCTTAGCTGCCGGCGCCGACCTCGCCGCCGAAATAGTGATTTTTGTGGCCGTATCAGAAATTAGGAGGACTTTAAGCATACCGCAGATTATACGATGACGCGAGCAAAACCATCTGAAAAAAAACTGCAGTTTCCAAGAATACTGTATTGTACATAGTTTACACTGGGGAGGTTAATTCATTATATAGTGACTCTTACGTACGAAGCATCATCTCCTAAAGATCTTAATTTTTTTTGATAAACATAATTACGAGAAGAATTATCTTTATAACTATAATGACAGTAAATCAGAGTGCGAGGAATATTCCATCTAAAGAATTTACTCCTGGTAATATTTCTCAGTTGCAAATAACATCCGTAGAATTAGATTACATCCGCCGAAAGTTCGGGTTATTAGTCGTTCTTATGATATTAGAAGTAATTGATGTAAGGTTTTACTCAGGACATCTACAATGAACGTTAGTGTTTAGTTTCATTAAAAAATATCTACACATTCATTACGATTGATTCTTTGAATATTTCAAGTCGGAAGTTTGATCTAGCTACAAATAAAATTATACATTTAGCTAGCAGGTACTTAGTTTAGGTTATCTTATATAGAACACGAATGGATACAAAAATTATTTCATTTTCAATTTGGAGTGATACTAAAGGTGTTGCATTAGCGGTGGGTCGAATTTCTATTATTACACAACCTTTCGCTCTAAGCCAAAATACTCAGTGACACAACATTTAATATTTCTATGAAGCAAAGGAGAAACTAGATGGTCCTTTAGGGCAACGGTTCATAACCTTTGCTCAGTGTCCCACTTAGCATACCTTTTCGAAACCTTTGTAACAACTGCCAAGTTTTCCAGTTTTCTTACTTTCTTTGCGATTATTTTTAAATTTGATACAGAATTTATTTTATTATTTAAAATAATTTCTTGCATGAAAGTAAAATTGAGAGTTAATTTAATCGTAAGAAACGAAATAGTTAAAGAAAAAAATTAAATTTCAATATATTGTATGTGTAAGTTAAAATTAGACTTAAGGTATACTTTAAGGATCCAGTGTAAGGATTTCTCTCCTTTCTCATTAGAGAATTTTCTAAAATACTCTAACAGTTTGCGGGTTTTCTTAAGACAGCACTACGAACTACGCAAGTGGAGGTCCGTGGAACGGTGCCAATTCTCAAGTCATCAGGTGCCGGACCACGGAATATTCTCACAGCATAAATGTATGTTACCAGATCAAATTTTCACAGATCAGGACTGCCTGGCGTTTTCACACGTTGTACCATATTCCACCATTTCTTAAATGTTCTCAAATAAGACAACGTAATGTTGTTTATGCAACTACATTCTCATATTTTCCGATCGATGGAATATGGAATAAGTTCATAGAATCTCTCTGCAAAGTATAGTAACATCGTTCTAGGACAGATGTTACGGATGTAGAAACACTGCTTTACAGATTTAAATATATTTTATCCTTTATTTTTGAAATACAGGCGTGTGTTTCAGTATTGCGAGACTTCAAAATAATCTAATAATGAAGCGATTTCAAATTAATAGAAACCCAAATATTAAGTTCAAATTACTGAAATTATTACTTTCAAAAATTTCTTTTTTAGACTTTTTAAATACTTATGATGGGACTTTATTTTCTACTCTATTTCTTGTGTCCTGCGTAATATTGACTCGTAAATGTTTGTAAATACCACTGCCTGAGGAAAACGTTCATGCTGGAGGAGTGGTCGGTAACAGAGAAGTCAGAAGTCTTTTTATCGGAATCGGCACCCATAAAGGGAAAATCTCATCAGAATATGGATATCGATTCTTTGAGTTTTTAACAAACTTTTATCGATTGGGGAACAAGAAACTCCGCGAATAAAGCATTTCCCTTGGAAAGAGGTTTTTCTCCGCCAAGGAATGGACTCTTTTATATTTTTAAGAGATCAGTTATATTTCAGGAAGTTCCTATCCCATTCCACCACTGATTTAAGAGGAAAATATTGATACAAAAATGTTGGTTAGGTTTTCTAAACTGGACTCACCTCCCGGAAATGAATCTACGCGTTGGTAGAAATAATATTAGAGTGAGACGGAGAAGTCCAAAGAAGGAAGGGGAAGAGGGCACTTTGCTCCACCTCCAGCCTCGAAGAAAGCAGCCACGATGGCCAAACCAATTTGATAATTCGAAAATTGATGATACCAAACTACTAAATGTTAATTGAAAATATCCTTGGATATGATCGGCTGTCATTTATCGAATTTCTACTTCATACTGTGAATTATCCTTCCCCAACCATCGAAAGTGTTTCACATCATCTGTTTTTATAATGTCGGGGACCACCATAGTGTATCTAACATTGATACTGAAGTATTACTTAAAAAGATATTGCAGTAGTATTTCACAGATGAAGAATATTTTGAATAACATAATCTCTAATGAAATGCTCTTGATCAAATTTTCTAAATAAAAATTAGGATCCATAACGAAGCCAAACGTAAACAAAAGCCTGCTAAATTCTGTTTCATCAAGGATTTCTCTGTTTATGTGAACTATATTTATCAACCATCCATCCACAGCAGGAATCTCACACATCCCTCCTCTGAGACCCAGTTTCCCCAAGTTATTCCAGTTCAGGTATTTCCGATCACAGGCCTCTTGCTAAGATTCTCTTTTTCTTCCTTTTGTAAACCAGAAAATGCCTGAAAAAATACCATGACCACCTCGAAGTTGAGCGAGAACCTGTAAAAATTATCTGTATACTTTTATTTTTAGTTTATACATATGAGACATCAAAGAGTATATTTCTGAGTTTACCTATTCCTCGAGTTTCCGATTCGTAATATGCCCTTAATTGTTTTTTACGCAACCAAATGTATAAACTGATTATGTCATATGAGATGATAATGCGTATTTACTTGTGGTTGTCTCGGTAAATTTTCCAGTCAGTTTAAATTTTACGTTTCATGATGGAAACCAGTCGACCTACATCGTAATATATTAATTACATGGCAATGATTTAGATTGAGAAATTATTGCATTTGTATGCAATGATGTTTACGCTATGAGCATGCTGTGATGGCATGATAATTGTGCTTCATTTGTACTGGAAATATAATCTAAGATGAAATTTACTTGATTCAAAGTACATACTTGGTTCTCAGTCCGCTGCTTTTAATTGCTGCCCAGAACTTTATTTAAAGATCATGTAAAATTATTCACTTATTATTGTTGCGTGCGATGAGCACAAATAGGCTTTATGACGGGTGGTAGTCTCAGTCATTCAAGGGGCAATATTAAAGATAAATATTCCTTCCTTCTATTCACTTCGTCTGGAGAAAAACCCCTCCAAAAACCTCCCGAAGGCAGTACGTCGTACAATGTAATGAAATAAATAATATTTTTATTTATAAATAT
>KZ308556.1:3723421-3819144 GCA_000376725.2 Ladona fulva
TTATCGTATATATCTGGTCCTTTTAAGCCAGAAACAGTCCGTCGTAAGATCATAATAACTCTATATACTTCTTACCATTATTTATAATATTTATTCTACTGTTTTCAAGTCAGGAAAGCCTACTTTACGTAAATTTCTTATAAAATTATAAGAACTGATTATCCCTGTGCATTTATATGGGAAAACTCATTAAATCAATGTTCAACAATTGCTTTGGTCGTCAGAGGGATGGGTTGTTCATTTCCCAAAAAATTTACGAATTTTCCGTCTATTTTATCAAAGTTCTCGCAATTTAGATATTATATGAATGATTCACGACTAAAATAAGATCTTATGATCATTTTCCTTTCTTTTGGCACTTGTCTCAATTTCGTAGGACCATTGTTTCTAATTTAATTTTGTAAAAGAAACGGCCTCTGCAAGTCGTGAAAACGTAATTTACGTACATCTCTTATGGAAACGTATTTTGTGCTCCTGGGTTCGAACCCGGGCCTTTACAGAGATGAGAATAGTTCTCCTGGTGGTTTCAGCATCGTAGAAACACCATGCAGTTTGTTTCAGAGCTCTAAGCCAAACCGTTTCTGAGATAAATAGGGGGACGGACAGACGGACGGGCGGACAGACATTTGCTTTTTATATATATGATTAATATACTTAATGTTATAGATGCAGTATCACATTTTTCTCAGTTTACAAATTTATTTTTATTTTACTCATGAAAACATTGCAGGAAGAGGGAAAAGGTTCGTAATCTTCTTCAGGTTAAAGAAGTTCAAACTTGGAATGATTAGTAGTCAGATATAACTTTGATTTCTCACTACAATAATAGATGGAACGATGCTAATGAGGCAAAAGCATTTGATTTAGAATTCAACAAAAAGTTTTACTATAACCATAATATATTATTATTACTCTTAAAAGGCTCTGTCAGACTCCCAATTTCACTTCCAATTGTTTTTATTTAAATTTTGACGTAAGTTTGTGTATTATTTAAAAAATTCCGAATTCGTTAGGGGCCAACGGTGTTGATAAGAAATCATAAATTTATAGCGAACTAAATGTTCTATATTTACGAAACGTATCATGTACCTGATTGCTTTTCGTAGCTTTCAATGAATTTTTTAGTATTGAAAATTGTAACTGGCCTCAAATTTAAAACTCCCTAATTTTTTCTCGTACTCAGCAGCACTCTTAAGGGACCTCGTATCTTTTTCGGAAATTTTGATGTTTTTATGAATCTTTCTACGGCATCGAAAGATAGAAACGCAGAACAAGAGGCAATAATCAACTGCCTTGGACTCAATCCAAACTACTTCTATCTATCCAGAGAGACAGACGATTTATCGTTTTCCATATTCATAATGCTAAATCCCATCCAAGGACCCATATTACGCTCAACTTTCATGGTGATCGAAGGCTGTAATTTTCTAACGTTCGGTAACTTTGTTGTAGGCTTTTATTAATTAGTCACTAATGAATATTCTCTCGATTTACATAAATACCTACATTTCTGCTTCGTTTGTTTTTTATGTTAGCCCGGTATTAAGCAATTCCATGAAATAAATGAATGTGTGCTAGATGGATTTTCATGCTTTAAGTTGTACATCTCACTTGAAAAATAATCGGACAAAAATATCTGATCGTCATTATAAAATAAAAACACTGGTCTTTTCTTCTTCCCATCTGTCTGGTCGTAAATGCATTAAGACCTCCCCAGGAGAAAGGAACGAGCTAGGATGAATTCGTGCTAATAGGTAGGGGATGGTGGAGAATACTATCAGGCGATTTATATTCATCTCTCGGTTACAGGAGCTGCAAAAAATGGATTTACTCTCGAACAGGCTTTATATAAATAAATATAAAAATTTGCTGAGAGAATGGTAGCCACGGCTTTTTATTAGTCTTATCTCTCCACAAACATGTAAGAACGAAGTGCCAAGATGTTTCATAAGATGTTAAGCTTTACAATAAATTTACCTCGCGATCTTAGAACATTGAGATTCCTTTAGTTGGATGTTATACATATTATCTACTTCCAGGCGTGGAGACCCCGTACTTGAGAACGTGAGCCACAGTGCTTGAGTTACAAAATGATTACGTTGGTGTTTCAGTGAAATCTAATCCCATTAAAATGGAGATGTTTCCTGTCCTTGTGGGATAAAACACCGGTAACTGCTCTTCGTACCTTCGTATGGTATTCATCTCCTTTTCATACACTCAGAAAAGGGCGCGAGGGAAACGAAAACTTCTTGTTTCCAGCACACTCACAGAGTTGAGGGTCTCTCACCACCCATATTAATAGTCCCCTTCATTTCCCCCAAGGCAACATCGACTAGTAATAATAATTACTCGCACCCCTACCTCCCCCTTATGCCGTCAATTACCACCAGCAGCCGGACCGCCCGCATCTTTCACCCCACCCCCGCATTCGCCCTCCTAATCTACTCATCTCGTCCAAACGCGATTCCTCCGGCACACCGGCGCTGCACCCTTCACGCAGACACGGTGATTCTCCCGACTCACGCCCCATTCACCTTCACCTATCCGCTCTCTTTTCTCCGATACCCTTTATCCTGCCTGTATTTCGTCAAAAACTCGCTCCTTTGTCCTCCCCCACGTCCATTAACATTCTGAGCAGTCCTCCCCCCGGCGCCTGCGCACCCATTCCCCCTCCCCCTCCCCTGCCACGCCCCTCCGATGCCCACCGCCACGCCGACGAGAACGTCTCGCGATTCCTTTCTGCATCCATGGACCTTCTGCTACCACTCTGAGAGGATTTTAAGAGGAGAAACTACAAAGCCCGCCTCGATTGTTCCGTCACCGTCAAGTCGCGGCCGCGTCGAGCGTGTTTAAAAATTGAGGTAAGTGTCTCTTTATTTCCTCCGGTGCATTTCCCCTTTTCCCTCAGTTAGTGCACGTAAGGCCGCTCACATCAAGGGCGGACGCTCCATTTAGGGCGTGAATTTTACATTTATCCGTGAACGTGTAGAGGGATGTAAGTGCATTGGCTGTTGAGGATGTGATCGATTGAATTAGGGCTCCTCAACGTTGCGTCGAAGATGGCAAGGAAAGGTCCCCTCTACCGATTCGCCCCAGTCGATAACCACCGTGTTCCTCTTCCCTCCCTCCTCCCCCAACCTCCAGCCCCATCCACTGGATCCGCTCCCCCATCCTCCACCCTCCTCTACCTCCCTCACCTTCTCCTCTCCTCCGCTGCCGTATGGGTCACAAACATTACGTCATTTTCTCACGCATGCCCACAAATGCTCTTTCTGCATGTTTCCATTTTATCGATCAGATTTTCTTTAAAAACTTCTCAGTTTATTTCCGAATATACCCTTTGATGAATTTTTCTATGTCAACTAGGGTTAATGCCATAAGGATTCCTGAGAAATTTTTTCCGGCATATTTGTTTCTCGAGTTCCCTTTAGCTCTTCGGTTCTCCCCATTCATCTCTACGTCCCTTTTATTCTCTCGTTCCATTCAATACTATCTCCGATTTATCTCTGTTGGTTATATCCTCATCTCTCTTCCACATTGCTATGGTTTTTTTGCGGAAAATCTTCCTTAGAGAATCTTGGGAGGCGTGTTTATCCACTACGTACTCCGTGCATTTCTCCAGAGCGCCACAGCCATGTTGGACACGCTTGTACAACTTGCAGGTGTAAGACTATTAGTAAGCGCCCAAGGCTTTGGCTATGCCCGCAAAATCTAACAAAGGAGAAATCCATTTCCGTGTATCCACCAAGGAGAGCTCAAGTTAAAAAAAGTGTTTGGGAAGGAATTCAGTCTTCCATGGCAGTTAATCACTCCGGAGAAAATGTGGCTATTCTTGTAACCCTTTCCCTATTTATTATCCTAGCGCGGCAGCAACACGTTGTTGAATTTTATAGCCGCTCTGAACTCGGGAGCGATTTGTGCTAAGTCTATTACCGCTCAAATAAACTAGTCGCTTCCTCAACGGAAGCCCTACAGGGAGCGTTAAAATAAAGAGAAGTGGATGAATAACATGTCTTTCGCGTAGTGAAAGCGCATTCTTCCAGCTCAGGGAAATCGTCTGTGACATAATATCCGCGGAAAACTGAAAACTCGCAAAATAAACGAACGAATGAGATTCGAAACTTTACTACATCTCGTATCTCCTTCAAGTCGAGTTTATGTGAAAATAGATCCTTGTATCAAGCTCTAAATCATGGAGGAAACGAAAGGAATGTCATATTTCGTACGATTCTCTTTTTGGTCATTGAAATGTCCTTTACAGATGGTGCATTGCGTCAACAAAGCCATCCTTTTGCGAGGAGCATGGAAGCCTCTCGCGAATCCGCCCCGGGCCATTTTCGGATAGGAGCACCCTCTTTAAAATACCTCCTTTATGCGGTTCTCATCTCATATATTTTTTATTTCCTCCAGACCTCGTGAGCGAATGTATTCATGATAAACCAGTTTGGATGTGTGTCGAGTGTCCCGTTGTCTTTCATCCTGCCCCTGGCGGATTGATCGGCCGAGATTTTTGGCGATTCCTCGATTTCTCATTCGAAGGCAGCTAGAAGGTTTCATGTCTTTTATGAGTGAAGCTAATGTTGGCAAATTTCCTCAATCACTCAATCTTTTGTTTCCAGTATCCTTGTTTTCATGCTTTCCTCGAACTAATTAATGTGACAAATTTTCGTGGCGTGCACGTCGCTGTTTGGTGCTTTTACGGAGCCATTTTCCTAGTATTGATTATTTTATTACGTTCATATAAACACACGATATTTCGGTCATCTAACGATCGCTGATGACGAGACTGACTGGTTCTCAGGATTTAAAATCAAACAACTTGGAATTACCATGAAATAACGTCTTTATTTCGCAAGGAAATTCATCAGTCGTGCTGACGGGAACACCAGATTGCATGGTGTTTTCCAGAATTTTCCACATTCTATATTTATGTGTATTATTTATAGTATTATAGCATTTGTTAATGTTTTAGAGAAAACCAAAGTTTTAAAGCCCATTGCATTCTTTAGGAATATAAGGAATCCAAACAGATTTAGAATCGGTTTGCATCTTGATTGTCAGTCGCAACGAAATTATAACATTGACATTTTTAAATTGAATTGTTGCCAGATGAACGCTTTTCTATAAATTTTTTTTGAGTATAAGTCCCTCCCTGCCCCCTTCCTGCTACTCCCTGCTGATTCTTTGATTTATTTTTGTTATTACTAGAAAGGCATTTTATTTTGGTTGGTTTCAAAGTGCATAAGGAGAAAATTCACGCTCCCAGAAGATTTGCATTATCTTCATTTTGCGAGATCTTTGCGTCTCATTATCTCAATAAAAGCACGGGGCAAACAATGTTATTAATTTAAAGAAGGAAACACGAGATAGCGTTGTTTTATGAGCAGGGCTTTCTCGAAAATACGGAGAATCTTAAGACTGCGAAAGAAAAACGTCCAGCACGAATATTCTATGATTTTACGCTGCCATTGTCGTCATATGTCCGCATTTCGAGCTAAACAAAGAACCGCGTCAACGAACCATTTTGAGCGTCGCATTTGTAGCAAAAAAGGGCAGATCTCAATTGAGGCCTACTCATTCCATTTGTCTCAGAATGCAAATGTCGCAGACGTCTCTCTTTGTCAAATCCCACGTTAATGGGTGTAGTCGATAATTTTTCATACAAGCTAAACGCCTACCGATGCGAGAATAGATTCGAACGTAGGAGTCATTTGACTGTTAAATTGATAATGTGACAGCTTTGTTTTTTGACCGATATGTTCCATTTCGCGGTAGCGCGCACAAAAGAGACGCATGGGGAGGAAGAAATCTCGACCGCGACGACATATGTTACATCCCCTCTCCTTGAATTCGCGCATTCATTATTCATTCATTATTTTTGCGGTTCCAAGGTCAAACCCCAAAGCCGAACCGCTCATTCGATAAGTCTTTCGATGCTTGTAGAGTGTGATTTCCCATTCGGACGTAACCGAACGACGCCGTTTACTCACATCCTCTCTCAATGCTGCACATCCGCCATTCCATTGGCTTCCTTTTATCGGTCGCTTCCCCTTAAGAGAGTGCGCTCGCTCGTCTTTTCCTTCAACAATATGTCGCGTGCGCAAACCCAACTTTTATTCGTTTGACCCTTTATCATGGTGTGTCGTGAATAAGGTTCCCTGAATTCGCCATTATCTGGAGGCCATCGTGCACGCGTCTTTCCTCATTTTATGACTCATTTCCCCTTATCGCCCTAAAGACCGCTCGTTTGCCATGGATCCTTCTCTTTCCTGACGAATTTTCGTATGGTTACAGAGAAACAAATCGCTAAATCCTTGGTTAAAGCCGTCTATTTTAATTCGACAGTGTCCCCGCGGCGTATTTTGGCATTCCTTCAATGGTTGGCCATGATTACGTCGTTAATTTAATATATTTTGACATTATTTAGGTTTCGTTGACATTCCTGTATACTTGAGTTTATCCTTTCCGTGGATAACTAGTCGGTGTAATTTATCTCGTCAGCTGTTAAAACAGAGAAATCGATCACGAGATGATTTTATGTGAATTGTATTGTACACGATAATCCAAGCGATTATTTTGCTTTCCAAACAACTGTGTACTCGTTTCAGTGTTTTTTTTCGAATCTTTTTATGATTCTGATAGAGGTACAGTATGTAAGTAAACCAAGAAAAAGTTAAACAAACCCGGGAAGATTCTTGAGCTGACAGGCATAAACACTCGATGCCCAAAAATCAAAGCAAGAAACATCGGTAGTTACTAGAATTTATTGAACTGCGGATCTAAAGACTGCGAAAGAAAAACATTCAGTACAAATATTCTATCATTTTCTGCTGCCATTGTCGTCATCTGGCTCTAACCTTAAGTGCAGATTTAATATGATCTGCCCTCCTACTTTGTCATTCAATTGAACTGGTGACGTTAGCAATTGAACGGTTGTAGCCGATGTGCATCATCAGTTTGATCCTCGTCGATAGTGATGAACGTTGATACAGACAAAAGGCAATTGATTGTCATGTTTATGCAGTAGCTACGTTCTAACAACCGCGAAAACAGTGCGGAAATGTTACCTTCCTCGGCTCTCAAACAATCTTACAAGTTAAAGAATGAAATTAGCTCAAATTATGTGGAAATTTTTTAACACCTCTGTTATTGCTTAATAGTGAGTGATATCGTCTAAAATTTAATAGTAGTACATACATAAACTGAGTATCCTGTGACACAGCCCGTATGCAGATATTTGGATTAAGTCCATGGTGTTAATATGAAACAACAAAAGTTACGATGGATTTGAAGAATTTCGGAATTTGCATATTTAAAATTTGTAATAAGAAAGGTCTAATTACTTATAGCCTACGAAAGTGATTCATTTAAAATGTAAGAGTAATCATTCGTTGACTTGGAAGTTAAGATGCCGATTTTATTTATAACTAAAAGGATCAAATTCTTAACTTTCAGAAGGATGTAACTTCTTTTTTCCAAAGGGTATGTACGTACTCGTAGAAGCTATGACATTTTCGCGAGTATTGCGCATCTCTTTTGTGCTTGCGACATATACTGTAAGTCACCACTTCCTGTTCTAATCGTTTTTGTGTAACGCATACCCGCGGATGTTTCTAAATTCTGAATTATTCACAAAGTTACTTTTAAGAAGGTCCCAATGAATGCCTGTGTTGTTTATTATTATCTCGTCATCCTGTAATTTTTTACATTTTATACTAAGCCAAAAGGCTTAGTACTGTTACTAACTTTGATTCGATGCAATCCTCCCTAATCAGTATTAATAATTTAATAATCAGTATGTATATATCAGTATTAATAATATAACAATCAAATCTAATGCTTCAGGAAACGTTCTTCAGAATATGCCAGGGTAGGAAATAATTTAGAAATTATTTAGTTCTTTTACAGAAGAATCTTGATTATCTGGCTTACTTGATTAAATACAGTTCATTCTGATTTACATCTTTAAAATTGTGGGGACCTTTTTAAATTAACGATTTGCCTATGGTGGACTTGCATACAAGAACAGATTTACAATTAAGCGCACCAGGCGCTAGCTGAGGGCCATACAGTTAAGCGGGGCCCAAGAAAAGACTTTTTGTTGTTTTCTAAGGTGAATAATCTCTTGGTGTGGCCAATAAGTTACCCTTGCGCTAAGAGCCCCTGATTGCTAAAATTTGCCTCTTCTTGCATAGCACTTTGTGTTGTGTCAGAGTTAAAGCTTCAAAGCTAAGATATATGTTGAAAATTGAACTTTTAAGCTATTGTATTACTGAATGAAAGAGATTTACGCCTTCGGAATTATAACCTATTTAACTTCTTGACTTAGAGAACCTTTTCAAGTCCTTGAATGAATGTATGGCTGCCTAGTCGCGTATACTAACCCTCTACTTTTTACTTATAGCAGTAAGGCTTGCATTCCTCATTTTTTGCTTCGGAAGCGAGCTATCTTTCGTTCGCCCTTAAGTGTCAAAGCTGGAAAAATATTAACAGCTCTCTGCTACAACGCATCAGGCAGCTACGAAGGGGATCATGGCGAACTGGCAACGCTTGAATGTAAAAATAAAGCAACGAATGTCTGTATTTATGCTCGCTGTTATAGCTAGGTAAAGTTTGGGCTTGAACACTTCACCCTGTACAATTAGAGATACTATGAGTTAAAACATTGTCACATAATTTCAGGGTTTCCAAATGGTGGTGTGCAACCCTGTGAACAATGAGTTAGATTTTCAACGAAGGGAATGATTACGCCAATTCTATACCTTACGTTTGGATTTGTGGTGCCCTAAATCCGAGAGGACGAAAGAATTGCGTAGTAATATAACGATATTGATTTATATTGGATGGGCTCGGCCTTGACTCGGTGGTACTATACCGTGATAGTAAACAATGGATTTAAACACGCCTTTTTAATAAATACATTCTAAACAGATATAGGAAAACAAAAAGACAGACCCGGGTTGTTCCAAAATAAATTGGAATTTTTCTGCTTCTATCTCTCCAAACTAATTGATTCCACCGATATTTGGTGAAAGTTTTTCATACTTTTATTATAACAAAAGAGATTTACAGATTGAACAAATTCCATTTTCCCATCGAAAAGGATATGTTTGCAACATTTGTCACTCAGCGAGAATGGAACTGTGATAGGCACGATTGAGTTGCTTTCAGCCGATGTTGGATTCGCGTCCCAAGTTTTTAGAAGGTAATTAGCGAACATTCCTGCCGTGCTAGCGAAGAAAAAAGCAACGCATCATTCTTTCACTGTCATCATATGCAAAATTTAAATCAAAATAACTTGAGAAGAAGGTAAAGATATAAGTGAACGAAATTGCATAAAATCATCAATTATTTGATTTCCATTAACATTAAAAGTCTTATAACCAAGGCCATCCCGAGATAAGTTTACGCATAAAGCTGGGAATTCTGACAACCATACCATATAGATGCTATAAAAATAAGCATTCTTTTGAGAAGACCTCTATTTTCCAAGAGATAGTTTTTAGCATTCATTAGAATTAATTGAAGTAATTATAGTTACTTAGACGATGCCGTAATTATTCCTCAGATTGTTATCACTATACTACTTTAGGAAATATGTTGTTGGTAGAAAGCGAATGCACCCTAAGAATTGGCGATTTGTAGCGATCGGTTAATTCGGAAAATTTTCATTCCAGATGAATTTAGAAATATTCCCTAAAAATTTTAGGGAATACCGGAAAATATCGTACATTACTGCACATTATCATTACCCCGTTAACTATGAAATATCAGTTACCAAATCTCTTTACTCTTAACCTGAAATTCATTTGGGCTAATAGCCCCCACAAATTGTTGTGTAACTAGCTGATCCAATAAAAGATTTGTTTCCGCTGGTTTCCGTGCCTGCTAAAAACCTCGTACTAACATCATGCGTCCCCAAGCATCAGCCCCGGCGACCTCCCGGTTCGCCCGTGTCGTTCGGACGGCTCTGCTTCTTATCATATTGTATGCTGAAAGGCACCCTTTTTCTTGGCGATTCTTTCACTGGTTTAAGTGGAAAAGCAACTATACACAGCACGAGTTTCTTTTCAATTATTTTATTTCAGTAATTTCAGTTCTATTGAGGCGATTCAATACCTTGTCTTGTGTCGGGAGTAATGAGCGTTGGCTACAATTTAGAGGAAGAGCAGATAATGTTTTTCCAGCTTTTCTCTTGGAGTTAGGTCATTCTGGATTGTGTTCCATCAAATACTCCTAAGTAGAGAGGTTTAATTAAATTAATCACACGAATTCACTTAAAATTAGTGCCATGATTCAAAATAGTCACTATTGTTCCAGGATTCTTAATGTTTTAGGCAATTAATTTTGGGGATTTACTGCCTTAATTTTTATTTAACCTTAAACAACTTCGTATCCTTTATTTCAGTTTATACATGCATTTCATGCTCCCTGTACTTTATCGCTCAATTTTTTCAGAGAAAACGCACTTTGCGTTTGTTTTTCTGTACTTCACTCCTAATTGTAAAGAAAATTCTTCATACTCTGAGGGACATTTATCTCAAACCCTTCACTGAAATATTACGTGCTACGCAGACTTAGGTAGCTTATGATGTGGAACGCTATCATCGCTAACGGAACGTTAAGGCAATTTATTATCCTGATTACTTTCAGACAACTATTTCGGTAAAATTTTAGTCCTTTCATACCTTTATCTAATTTTTACCTTACGTTCTTTTTTGAGCTAAAATTACCTCGTCATCTTAAAATATATAGCCTTTTAAGGTTACCTAATTTATTTCCTTCGCAAATGTTATATTTTACAGTCATATATTTATCGTAAAGTTCATTTCCATGTGTGTTTTGTTTGTTTCAACGGCCTCCCCATCATGTATGTCACCGTGATTTTGGCCTTAACGAACGCAGCTGTCGAGGGAATCGGATATCTGTAGAGGGTACCCCAAAATAACGACGCCCGCAAGACTTAATAATTAAAGCGAGGGAAGCCAAGTTAAAAATGAGCAGCAATTTAGTAATCCTCTCTCGTGTAAGTTCAACAGTAACTTTATATTTTCTCTGGCGAAGGCAATTTTTAAAAGTGGTTAAACCACTTTCAACCTTATTTTAAGCAGCCTTTAAGTCAGGCAATATAATAATCTTCTCCTGATACTCATACAAAGAATTGTGGTGATCCATTCTCACATGAGTTGAATAAAACTCCATAAATATAGATTAGAAGTCAGATCTCTACATAATGCATCACGTGACATAGAGATGAGTTTTTGGTTCCTTTATAATAAATACTTACAAATAGATAAGCATGAGTTTAAAGTATGCTGAATATGACTAGAATACTTAGTTCTCAGTATTCCCTTTGTTTAAATCTATAGCTGGTATTAATTAATTTACTATTTTTTATATTTAAATTCTGAAGTTAATTAAAAATGACAAACTGGCCGGTCTGATGGAAGAAAAATTATATATCTTCATGAAATACTATATTTTATATATTATAAAGATCTGAAATGTAAATTTTTTGTTCAGTACAGTTCAAAGACCGATACTCCACACAATTTTTCCCTGATGATATTTTGGAGCGTTCTAGTGTCTTTTCCTCTAATTTGAAAACTTTGGAAGGACTTCCAACTTAGGATAAACTACGTTGGTAATAGCATCTTTACGCATTGGTTGTATACGTAATTCGTCTACGAGTGTTTAACCTATCGCAGGATTAATGGAAATATGTAATCTTTTTGTTTTTCTCGTTTTCTCGCGTTTCAATAATATCTCTTTCCAAATATTTTACTACTTTATTATAGCTTACGGAAGCTATTGCTTGCTAAAATTTTTACCAAGTAAAATCACATGACTCAATTTCATTTGGTATTTCATATTACTTTGGAGGCTATGTATCAGATATTGTATGTCGTTAACGTTATAGCTCAAATGTTGTTCTAGAGTTGGGAAATTTGGGATTCTTACTTATCATCAATAGTGATGACAGCAGATTTGAGCGAGTTCATTATAGTGCATCTATTCGCCGAGTTTCTCTTGGACATATTCTGCAGATGAAATCGAATGACTAATTTCTATGGTTCCCATATTTTTCGTATTAGACCAATTTTGTGCGGATCCCATAAGCATTTCTAATTTCGGTTTAATGTAAGATCTATACGAGGCTTCTTTCAATTTCTTACTTGTCTTAGGGTACGCATTATGACTTAAAAGGCTCTCTTGGCTTTCAAAAGCACACGCTGTATATGTTCATTGCAATTTCCCCACTAAACGTTACCCCTAAGTATTTCACCGAAAACTTTCCAAGGAAATAATTTGCCACACAGGAGATGTGCGTATTCCACTGCTATTACGAAACTCGTCCGTTGAATCTTACATTATTGCGTATTTGTAAATCATTTCCATATGGATGAAAAATATATTTTTGCACATCAGTATCGTAGTATCGTTTGTATATTATATATTTGTATATTACCGTAGTATTATTTGTGTCATAATATCAGTAATATTCTTTATCATCAGTCGCTCCCTCGGTTCTTAGGATCGTAGCCCCGTCACTCGGTCCTATTATGGGTTAGACAATTCCCATCACTTTAAAGTAAACATTGCGCACATGCATTTACTCTCTTTGATTAACAACTATTAGTGTCGCACTAAACGCAAGATGCAATTTTAAAACGTAGTCATATGAAGAGGATTATATTACTCGTAAGTATTATTGATTTTATTTCGTTGAAAGGACTCGTAAAGAGATTTCATTCTTAAATTAATAGTAAAAATGTTTACACTTGAAAGATTTATTAATAAGATTGTAAAGACTATTCAAAGATTGCTCGATTTATACGATATTAATTTAATATCCTAAATATATTTTAATCGGGATGAAACGCTTCTTACAATTTTACAGCAAAAGTACTGTGAAAGTGTAGGATGCGATTTATTTCCAATATTATGGCCTTACACGAGGTAACGAGGTGAGTTTAACTATCTTTTCTTTGAGCACTATCTGCACATTTAATAACTTATTTAAGTGTGCCCCTGATATTTAACGAATTCAGTTAACACTTTCGGTAGTTGAAAAGATAATTCCGTTTTTTTCGCACTGTAAATCTATTATATTGTATGAACGTTTTGAACCTCTTTGTAATGTATGAACTTAGTTTACGCCACACTTTTGAAAGACTCTCCCTGAGCTTTAATTGAATTGGCTTTTTCCATTTGATTTCTTCAAATTCCTTTTGGGTAGCCCATTCTATGTAAATTATCTGCAATTAAATGAAATGAAAGCATTTCCAAAATTTTGTGGTGACGGGAAATAAATTATGGTCGGCAGAACACTGGCAAGTTTTATCATTTGGTAAAAATGCGCAAATAGTTGCTAAGTCTGAGGGGCGCCATGTTTCTCTCTTGAATGAAATTGCATCTTAAATCTATGCATGCATACATCACTCTTGTTAAAAGTCTTCCAAAGACAAAAGTAGAAATGATTATTTTTCCCTAATAGGCGTTAAAATATAACTATCCCTCTGCAAACAATAATTCATCTATAAAAATTGATTATAGTAGATGAATTTGATCTATAATAAATATTAACTCAATTATTATTTACTATTTTTTGTATTATTTCATTATTGTCAATTTTGTATTTTTTTCAATATTGTCAATAATTTTGTCAATACTCAATTTTCATTTAATCAAACGAATGGAACGGTGTGCAACCATACTCTCGCTAACAATCTTGAACAAAACACTTTATGTGAATGAAACATCGAGAAAATATGTAAGAATGCTCGTAAATTTCATCCCTAAAGCTTTATTTTGCTTCATTATATTGATCTCCGTAGCTATACCAGTGGGATTTTTAATTGCCTCTGATTAAGGCTAGAATGAAATGCTAATTTTCCAAACGACCTTAATTAGCAGTGCTCAAGGACGGACGACGCACCTGCGATAGTTATTTGATATTCTTAACTTTGAGAATTGTATCCTTCCACTGCATAAACAGATAACATGAAACGATAGATATCTCCAGTGATAAAATGCTGGCCCCTTCGACTTAGTTTACACTCATTACAATATCTCAGATGACCGAATCTATGGTAGAGGTCAAAATTGGTCGACCCGTTTCTAAGCGACCGACAAAAAACGTTTGGAACTTGGAATGTGAGAGGAGTACATCGGAAACGAAACGAGTCAGTGAATGAAATTAAAGTACGTGGGTGGGAAGTTCTTTGCCATACATGGGAAACAAAACCGGAGAAGGATTCTGCGGTTTAAAATGACGGTAGTTTGTGGTCTGGGTTGGATGAAATTATATATGAGTCAAGTAGGTTTTTTATTTTGAACGGCAGAAGGAAAATGCGCGCTGACAATTAGAAAATCCGGTTGAAAGTGAGAATTCATGGAATGTTTCTCGCACGTCATGCACGAAAAGCTTGTGAGAGCGAGTCGGTCGAAAGTGAATTTTAGGCTTATTTAAATTATGTGTTGCTCGTGAATCACTAATTTCTCAATGCTTTTTAAATGAATAGTTGGGAGCGAATGACTGAAAAAAATTGTAGTTCTCTCTGGAACCCCCCGCAGAAGATAAGCATCTGTATGCGTGTAGTATAAGCATTACCATAACCACGCCTTTGAGTGCGGCAGAAGGGCTAACCGAAAATTATGACTGATCAAATACTTATTATTTGTCCAAGTGGTTGTGTAGTTAAGGGTGATATTGGAATGTTATGTGAGATTGATGAAAAAGCAGTGAAAAGGGTGGCAAATACTAAGCATACGAATGTGGCTGAATAAAAGTCATAACTCCAGCAGAATGAATAGAGTTATGAAAGAGAGAATTGAAGTATTGAGAGCGCGTTGGAATAGAATGAAAGACATTGTTACGCCAACTGCTCTTGAAGTATGGGGAACGACTGTGTGGTATGAAGAATGGAAGCAAAACAAGCAATGATTAAGGACGCACGTAAGAGAATGTTCCTGATATGAAAGAAAGACTTTGCTTGTAGGTTATAGGCTTGTAGCTAGAAATAAATAGGATAAATGTAAAATGGAATTCATCGAGGCTTTCTTGAAAGATACAGAATAATTTTAATGCGAGAAATATATTATTTTGAACCTATATTTCTAGGTAGCAACAAGGAAAGAGTGAGATGGTGAAGCTGAAACAGCGGAGAGTAAATGTGAAGGAAGAGTGAACTCACACTCTTACTGCACATTACTTCAGTAGCACCTTGTGTAAGTGATGGAAGTCATTTCGAAGAATTTAGTGCGCTGTAAAAGAGAATTTTAATGAACGTGGTACTTAGAGATGCGTGAAGATGTTGACGAATGCTTGAGGTTCTACGCAGCAGTGACATTTCTTTTCAATACGTTCGAAAGGGATTCAGCTTACTCGCCATTCTTAAGAAGAATTCTTAAAATTTTGTGTTTACGGTTTCATTTTCAGTTTACAGTCATATTATCTAACATGAGATTGGCGTCGTACAAGGATAGCAAGACATTATGGGAGAAAGACATAGTATTCGGCTTCATGAGTAAACTAACTTCATTTAGTTGGTCGTGCAAGATTCAGTGTAAATTTTTTTGATAAATAAGATTAAAATATTCCTAAAATCGGAGAATTCTGTTGGGCTTACATGGTTTTTCGTTGATTTCGTTTGGTAGAAAGCGTTGGAATGGTTAGATATTAGGTTAATTATTTTACATAGAATGGATCTTCTTATTATCTTATACATGTATCATATTGTGTCCTGTGGGTTATCTGACTGATGTCTAATCTGTAGAAACAATTTCCTGCTTGGAAACTCTAAGATCGCACCATTAACTTTTCCCATCAGTTTAGAGACGATAGAAGAACTCGGATAAAACCCCTCAGATATTAACGAAAAAAAAAATTAACAGATGTTTCCTTTTACTTTAATGGAGAAGTGTATACGGCTTTGAATTTAAGTCAAACCTGCTTCAGTTTGACCGAATCGACCATTTAAGTGCAAACGATGATCGATGTTTGGAAGAAGCGTTAGCGTCAGCGTCTCACCCTTAACTACAGCTCGATGACAGATAACCACTATCATAGGTATACAGTGTATCAGTTATATTGAACATGCTTACCAAAATAAGAGAAGCTCAAAAGTGTAAAACAATTGCCTTATTGAATAAAAATAGACTTATGTAGATGAAATCAGCCATCACTTTACATACATTGGGTCACTATCTGGCTAACCTCATTATTTTCAAATTGCCTTTTTTCCTCGTACGCTTATGATGAATCCGTTCCTGCATCTCGCTCTTCCTACATCCTCCATGTTATTTTTCCTTGACTTCATACCTATACATAAGGTGATAAAAAATAAATGAAGTTAAGAGAGATTATTCTCGTGGCACCTACCTGGGTATAAAAGGTACATAAAAAGGTACCCTTTCAAAATCACAATTTTTCTCGAAACGATCACAATCTACTCTGTTTATTTAGTTAATCACTTTGATGATAGAGTTCCTCATAAAATCATTAGTGAGTGTGTGTTTGTGTGTGTGTTGTGAGTGTTTACTGCAGTTACGATTAGCTTTTTCACTGATTAATTTGTTCCTGCTATTATATCTAATATGACTAATGGAGTATTTTACATTTTCCTTTTGGCACAGCACAAAAACAAATGTATCTTTCGTTTAATATCGTCTCATTCTTGCTTATGCTTAATAATATAAAAATTACAGACCCTTGCTTTGTTTCGGAATTGCGCATAGGGAGATTCTCAGAGATCGGTAATTTTGATCGGTTTGCCTCTAAACGCGAGTTCCACCTGCTAACATACGGCTTCCGGAGTGTTTTTAAACCTCTAATGAGGTATAATTGATGCTGAATAATAACAATTATTTAGGTCACTCTTTATTGAATTCTCTGAAGAGTATTGTTTCTATTTGTGCCACATAATGATCTAGCACGGTAAGAAAAATTTTAGACTGTATGTGATATTTCTTCGAATTTAAGGAGTTTTAAACAGATTTAAGAAAAAGTAAAAGTTTAGTTTCTTCATAAATAAGCCGATGTAAGACGAAAGTTCTCTTCGACAATCACAATATCTTACTCAGGAAAATATTCGAATTTGATTCTGAACGAGCACAATTAGATTAATTCTGTTCGTGCTCATTTAAACTACGAGTAGTTCATCGTCATAAATTTTCCCCACAAGAATTTGAAAATATTCCCTCTTACGTTTCGTGACTGTGAAAACGTAAACCGTAAAGAATGTTGAACCAATTCCTTGACCGCCGTTCAAAGGTCTGTTTACGTTTTTACCGGAAGCATTCCTTCGTTCATTCATGAAAACACTACACGCAATAATCTAAGGAGGGTGCTTCAAAGGAGTTTTTGTTTATAAACACAATGAGAAATTAACACATCGGTGAAATCGAAAAATCAACCGATACTCATTATTTTGACATATAATATTTCGGTCAATAAGTAAAACCTGGTCTTCTCATTTCCCACAATGTTTAAATGATTTAATTAATTTTTTGATTTTTTAAGCAGGATAATGGATGCGATTTCGAAACCGGCCTAGCATAGAAATATTGTGGAAAACTCGAGGTCCAGTTGTTATTTATAAATGGCGTTCGACGAAGCTAACCAAGTCAACTCACATTGGTAACATACAATAAATCGGTTTCCAGACAAGCAATTTACTATCGGGAAAGGTTCTACCAGAATTTATGAGTATGGACTTAGTTACTTAAAACTCACTCTGAAGATAGTAAAGTATCGCAATATGGCCTCGTACACACAACTTAGAGCGCAAGTTGTCGACCAGTTGAGGACACTCCATCTCTGGGGAACTTAAGGACGCACCGTGAATGAAATTGGACCTCTATTTAGTAAAATGTGATTTCTTCATACCATTACTTTAGAATAAGTGCACTCTATGTAGCTGTTTGCGTGTACTTCGTTCTGAATTCAGTGAAACTGATGATTAAACATTTTGTGTAATGTTTGTTTGCAAAATTGAACGTCTATAGCATGATCTTGGAATGGGGGATGAAGATGAAATTGTGAGATACAGATGAAATTGTCGAGCTTAAGTAATAATATAATAATAACAATGTTAAAATATATATTTTTAGCAGAGGAATGTCTGTTAGGACTCTGAAAGAGATTTGACAATTAATTATCGATATACGTCAAACTGAATCATTATTAATTAGCGCTACATTAAGTAATAATATCGTACTTATGAATCCTAAGATGTAAAAATACAGGAATCAATCGCGAAATTATTCGTCGGAGAAGATACTCGTATGCCTGTTGCTCCTACTCCCTTGAATTTCTATCATTACTCATTCTTATGATAACACTCTTGAAAGTCAATTTGATAACGTCTGATGCCCGGATAAACTGCATTCAACTGTTGTGGTGCAATTAAAAGTAACCCTGCTCATCATCCCAACCATACTATCTTATCCATTTCTTTGAATGGAATGTTTGTCGTTAGTCCTCGGTATGCTTTCCGAGATAAAACTCCGAAAGACGTCAGTCATTAGAGATAGTGGAAACCCTTCGCCTGAGCTTCTGGTGCACCATGTTGCGCTTCAACGACTCCCGTTGCTGTTGATGGCAGGGGTGCATTGCCATCGCTCAAGACGCCGCATTCCTAAGCGGAGCGGGAAATGAAAGGGGATGCTGTCAGCAGGGAAGGGATGAGAAGCTACGAAGATACCCAAAATCCCTAGCCTCCCGCGCACAGAACCCGGTTATAATTGTCTCGAGGATTCCTTCTGGAATTAGGCGTTCTGGACGCCATACTTCTTGGAGATGAACCAAAGCCGCGGGACATGGCAGAGGACGCTAATGTCCGCGTACGACATCAGTCCTCACAGCTGCCATCACTGACTCACTCCCCCCCGTACTCAAGTGTGCCTCCCCAACCTCTCCCCCGCATCCTCCTCACTTCCCGCCACAAACATCCTATGGTTCTATTTACGTCCTCAGTAGCCTCCACCTCCTCTGCTACCCTATCTCTTCCTCTCCTACCCAACCCGTGGCCCCTGCCCCTCGTTTAGATCAGACTTCCACAGTTTGGACCCCTCTCTCGAGACGGCGTCACGTCTATTAGTGGAAGTCGCCATCGCGGAAGAGGACTTCTTATCTCGCTGTTTCTTCGCGACTGGATATTGTGACGTGCTAAACATTGTTTTGTGTTAGGTGCCATTTTGGTACCTAAACTAACGCTTGGAGAGTGAACTACAGTCTTGTGGTTCCTTGTTCGCGTCCACCGTGTCCGGGGAAGTTTTATTTCGGCGGGGCGCAGAAGCGGCATCGGTGCGCCCCGCCGCCATGCTGGTTTTTGCCCTTTGCCTGTTGATGAAGATCCTGGAGGTGTCGACGGGATCTACATCTCCGACACCTCCATCATCCGAAAATGAAGAGGCAGAGAAAGGTGAGTTTCCGGGAGCGCTTGTCTTCGGATAACGTTGCATGAGGTGGTAGGAGCTTGAAGGAATCATGGCGTGGGGATGGGTGGGGGAGGGAGGGAGCAGGACGATTAAGTGATGGCCTCTCAAGTCGCGGTGCCTTATGGGAAGAGGACACTCCTTTACCTTTCTCCATCAACAAGTATAGAGAATAATAAATTAGAATGCTCTATGCTGAATAAAACAATATCTCCGGAAAGATTATTGAAAATTTTTCGTATAACATAGTAATATAGCATAGATGAAACCACAAACACATCTTTTGGAATGGTTTGTTTTGCGTTCTAGATGCCGCGCCATTTGCTAAGAGGGTATCGTTTTCTTTTATTAGTCCCTAAGGGTGTGAAAATGGCGGCATAATGGCGCATCTCTCTTCTATTTTATTATTTCGTGTTAATTATCTTAATTTCATCGATAATAAAAGATCTTTGCATGCCATGACTCTATTTCAATGCTCGTTACAAGTATTATTACATTCATCAAAATCATTGACTGATAAACTGTTATTGACAAGCTATTTTTTTCAATCTCGATAAAGAGAAGGTTGAATATTCAAATGGAATTACAACAGGAATTTTTCTGAGCCGGTTATTTAAATTATCTGAGATTCCTGGTTCTTTACCTCAATGACATAATAATGAATAGTAATAGTTAATACTGGGACGAAATTGCAGTCTAGCAGCATATGAAAGAGAATAAGGGAGATTTCTATCATGTGACATCCGTAGCATTAGGATACTCAAAACATAGATATTTCTATCGCAAATATTCGCAATAGAAATTATTAAAGCAAAATATTTCGTGCTGATAAAGTGAAAGATTGCGTGCGTTGTTTTTGCGCGCTTTGGTTCTCATGCATCAATTTGAGGATTCAGACGTCCGAATATGTTAAACCCTTATATATGTGAATATTTAAATTATTGATGATATTATATTCACAACAATCATTAATTTGGTTAAAGGTTGATGGGCTTACATGATTTAACTTCGGATGATGTATCACATTTTTCACTATTGGTTGCCTCAAGAAGCTCATGAAGAATCATGACGTTTCCTCTATTGAGGTGGCTACCAAAATGGCGGCTTGGCGGCATTCTCTCAGAAGCAGAATTTTGAGGAAAATTGCAGAAATATGAAAAATATTGTCACCAACTCTCAGAATACTTTATATGATGGAAAAGAAAGCCCCTATGAATTGAGATATTATTTTTTCCGATTAAAAAAAATGTTTTTTGTGAAATCTTTCTATTTTAAAATATTTAATCCCCACTTTTTAATTTATTTACTGCGAAGACTTCTTCTTTCTATGAATTTGGCTAAGATGTTAATGGAACAAACATCTTCCTTTTGCTGCCTTAAAACATCCTGAAAAGAGATGATGGGCTGAGATTACTATGCAATGCCAAAAATCTGCTATTTTCGGCAAATATCCTGTGACAACTACTCTATATTGTAATAATCGCTGTTTATCAGCATCATTGGATAATAGGAAAGGCGTCTCAGTTGTACGTCACTGTATTCTGTATATTATATGTTATTCGTGAATTATCGCTTCGCTTAAAAAACTTCCGTAATGCATATGGGAGTCGCTCTAGCTCAGGGAAGTCTACAGAACCATCTGTATGTTTTTGTTTTTAGTCCAATGGTTATATTTTACAGCTGTTCTTTTTTATGCTTTAGCAGTCTTTTTTAGCAATTTTTGTTACGACTTCTTTTTTCTCAAGTCGTATTATCTCAAGCAATCAAGTCTTTTTTCTATTACGCTCAAGTATATATGAATCATCGAATACTAATTTGCTGAGCAATTCGTTAGATAAAATGCAAATGCAAATTAACGGAAACAACGAAATGTCTTCAAAGAGCATGAAATAATGACATGACGTTCTTTGTAATTGTAGCAGCCGTTCATATTTTTAGAATATTCATATTTTGTCGAAATAATAATAATAACACGTTTTTATTCAATGGCGAGATTGAGACTAATTAGTCTCGTCTTACATCTAACCCTGAACTAAATATATAGATCTTGAGAGATTTCATCGACTGAAAACCATTTCGGCTATTAGAATCTACTACGTCTGTACCGTCTTCAGCCCGAAGCCCGGTTGGGACCTCATTCCCTCTAACATTAGCTACAAAGAGATAAGAGAGGGAAATGAGACTTACTATAGGCAAGATGAGGAGAGAGGTAGTTTGCCTTCGCTTTCTACTGTATCCAACGAAAAATTCTAATTAAGTGGGATCGAAAAATTAGCTAAGCCATACTTTCCAAGGCTCTTACTTATTATTATTTGAATAATAACGAAACGATCATTATGCCGGTATAGTAGTATATCACACTATGCCGGTTTAGCTGATGTAACAAGTACTCCTGTGTTCCAACCCGGGTTTCTGATGTAAAGCTGTTCTACATTTCGACCCTTTTCTCTGTAGCTGTCTTCTAGATCGAAGTAGAGAAGGAAGAATCAAGGTAGATTCGTTTCTGAAGACATCTAAAGAGAAAGATACAGGGATGTCAAGATAGTATAGCTGTTATAACTCACAGGAAACTTTCTAAAACAGCGGTTCCTAAACTTTCGTAGGGTGAGGACTCCCTGTTGTTCATTCTTTTCTTTCGCAGACCACCAAAATATTGGTTTTCACGTGCATATTGAGATTTTATTCAAAATTCATACATTATTCAGTAGATGCAATTAATTGTGAAAAGTTTTATATGAAAATGATATAATCGATTTTATTAACAGCAAAATTATAGCAAATTCACAGAAAATAGTGAGGAATGCTACACTAATTGGCACCATATTTAAACTTACAGGCCCCTTCAGATTATTTCGCGGACCCTAGTTTAGGAACCGCTGCTCTCTAGCATTCATTGATACCGTATTAAGATATTTTTCAAAATGTATCATCTATATTTTTTTATTTTTATAATTTCATCTTGCAGTGAATTTCAAATGAAATATATTCTGAGCTGTGAAAGTGCGGAGGGCAAAAGGTCGTTTGATTGTGATACGAAGAGAAATAGCTCCGTGAAAATGTTTTTTGATACTTTTAGCGCAATTATTGCCTTGAAATTTTTTTCATGAGGTTTGAGGCCGTTTTTTTATAATCTACGAGTATATTGAGGTATATTTACTGTTATTTTAAAATATTTCATATTCCTAGAAGTTCGGAGTTTCTCTTCCTCAATAGATCCTCCTATTTATGTGGAACACCCAATTTGTAGTAATTATCCTTCTCCAGAATGGCCTTCGTGCTGTTTGGTGCATCAAAAGCGAAATTGACTCAGGCTAGGACTCTTGTTGCTTGCATCACAAATATTGGCGCAAGATAATTCTCACGTTAATGTATCGTCTTTCGATAAAATTTATTTTGTTTTCTTGTTTTCCTGTCTTGTTTTCTAATGTACACTGGAGTCATATTTAAAAAATCGTGGTAAACAATTCTCTATGTATTTGTATATCTCCAGAATCCATATTTTAAAACTATGAAAATTTTTTATCTTCACAAGAATGCCGAATCGTATATGTACAGCTATAATATTAAAGATATATCTCGGATAGCCCCTTTATTATAGCTTTATAACAAATTCTGTTGAATTCAAATTACCTCAATCCAATGTACGCTACATTTTTGATGATCTGAGAATGACGAATCTTCGTCGAAACAGGACGTGTTCATTTGGTAATGGTTGGTGAGACTGTGAGATTTGACTGGGAGGTTTTAAGCATGTAATAATACATACATTTACCTAGAAGATATCCATGATAAAAGAGTAGTGGTTTCTTAAATTATCATTCCTCAATCGTACCTTTTAAGTTACTCTAATAATTATCAGTTCCTGCAAGGTATACCTAAGGTGTGAGGGAAAAGGCGTAGTGAAAGTTACGATCTTTACTCCAAACAATTTTGATCAACAAGAGAAAGTAGAGAATAATTTCTTTGATCCGTTTTGGAATAATGTAGACTAATAAAGCATGCAAAATGTCTTGCAGTGATATTTATAATGCAGTTATGATCAGTCTTGATTGGGTGATTCCAAATTCTCTCCGCGTTAACGACTATGTAATATTTTGGCTTCAAATTTTTAAGATCGCTGTCCTAAAAATACCGATGGTATGTACAAAAAATCTGCGAACTATGTTTTGACGCGAAAAAATCACGGAAATGAAGGCGGAGGTAACAGTGAAGTATTATGTTTCATCTATATTACATTACTTTTCATCTTAAATATCAATACCTTTGAATAAGAAAAGCTTACATTATACATGTCAGGTAAATGAAATATTAGCCGTATTTAAGTCGGCAGCTAGTTTTGTTCTGTTAAGAGATGACTTAACAACTTATTTTTCATAAGTAGATAATTCTTCGAAAGATTTGAGATGTTGTAGACACTAAGTTTTCAATTTTGCTATTGTAACGAAGAATCACTGAAAGAGTTTCTCTATTGAGTCGTAAAATAGTAAATGTTTTATCAGAATAACCAATGTTTCCACATCAGTGCCTTTTCATGCTATAATTTATTCTATATTTACCCTATTCGCCACGCATCATCGAATAGTTCACTGATTTTCTTGAACAACATTTTTCATGCTTCTTGGGTGTCCGTGGCCTAAAAAAACCTATTTGACTAATTTAGGTAAAGGGAATATTGTTTTAAACACAATCATCGACGTACTGTGACTTAAAATTTTCTTCCTTCTTAACTAAGATAGTTCTATTTATTTGGTAACATAAAAGTAATCAAAGCCCAAAGTGCGGCTTAGAGGTTAAAATTTGGCAAACAGACAAAAACAGGCCAACGCAAAAAATACATTACTGTAAATGACACGTGTAATAGGTCAGAGTACGCTGGGCTTATTCACGAACGTGCCAATTTTACATTATGATTATTTAATGTGACAATATAATATCTTTAGAGAGAATATTGCTGCAGACCAGCTTCTCTAACTTCGTCCGGGTAACCATTCGTGAATTTCGATTCTTGATATCGAGCGAGTCTTCACGTAAGTAGTTGAATTAATTTTTATCTGCATATTTAATATAAAAAGGAATTTTATATTTTATCTTTCTCACTATTCTTTTAGTTTAGGCATTACTTTTCATAGTCAATACTTATTAGTTATATTCCTTGTAATAAAATTTTCTGTACATTGTACCATCGTTGTATGTGGATCAATCAAACAATTTTTATGTCCGATTAAGGTTTTGGATAGCTCATTAATAGGAAAATAAATTAAAATTGTGAAATTTAAAATGTGTTGCTTATTGATGAGAAGGGTGAATATGATGAATTTTTTAGCATTTCGAAAATCGGATAGATACTTTGAGAGGAGAGTAGTAATCAAAAATGCAAGCTATGTTTCAGCTAATATAAAGATTCAGCTGTATATAATTCTATGGCTTAGTCCCTTGAGCAGCCATGATAAGTAACTTCTGGTTTCGTAATCTTGTAATTAAGGAAGGCGTAGGCCTAGCGGACAGACTATGGCTTACAGCCAAAATATTTGGCGTGGCTCTCCAAGCTTTGGTAGGTATAGCCTGTAGCAGATCTCGAAAAATGCTTTTTGGCTAACCCAAGATTTTAGTCAAGTTCAGCTGTAAAGACGTACCGGCTGCTTTGAATAAGTAACACAATCCAACTATTCCATGCGTTAAACCTTAATATAAATAATAGATATAATTCAAAGAAGTTCTTCGCACGAATTCGTATTGTTAAAATTAACGTTGTTTAGAGGAAATCGTTGTATTAACCTTCTCAGAGGACCAATTCAAGATTTTACTGATCTTAATGGGATAAGAATTTAAACTTCCGTATCTGTACACCTACGGTCGACTGGTTCCTCTGATTCATCTTTTCTGAGTAATCCTCGAGTGATTATAGCCATGAAAATGAAAACAATGGAATAAGGTGATTTTAATGAATACGGAAGAGCAAATAATTATAGGATTAAATACTGTAGGAGTAAGTTAGAGTGGGCCAATTGAGTTTTGTTTGCTGCTGTTTGGCATCTATTTTGTAACGTCAACATAAATTGGTACCAATTTATTTAATTTATTATCCAACCTTACAACCTCCCTCTTCTTTAGAACATGCGGAAACATAATTCAAAGGAAAATGGACGTCTTTGCTTATAAGGTAGTCAAAGTAGAGATGTTACTCAAATTTATTATGGTATGAGAAATGTCATGTTTCTACCCCTAAATTGTACGATAACGCTGAAAATTGTGGCAGAAATTGGAGTAACTAATCACGAACAATGGCGAGATTTCAACGAGAATCGTGTACTATTCAATTTTGTTTTAATATATCCATATATGCAGATCCGTAATTTTCTCAGAAAATATAACAATAAAGAAACACTGGAATTAAAGAAGATATTTATTTGTATAATTTTTCTTTTAAAAATAACTAAGAAATGTTTGCATCCTAGTCCTTATCTTAGCACATTGAGTGAATAAGTAACAAAAACTATACCAGCTTTTGCATTATAATTTGATGACTTGTAAATTGATAAAGTGAAATCTTCAAACTCATTTCAATAGAAACTAATTATTTCTGATGTTTTATTTGTTAAGAATTGTTTCATATATTACGCAAATGTTCATAGAGGATATGAAGTTATGTTCACACAAAATTTCGTTGAAATCGGTGATGGTCGAGCGGGGACCGTTGGTCCACTTGACATGGAATGGCCCATATGTTCTATGTAGAAACCCTCCATTGTTGTTCTTAAACGCTAAAAAATTATTATCCTCACTAAAACAGATCTTAAATTGAAAAATACTAATAAAACCAGGGTAAAGTTATGATTTATATTAAGTCAAACACAATAAATCTTATTATTCTTGCAGTAACATAGTATTCCTTTGTAACTATGGAAACGTTCTAACGCTCTTTAAGTTTATAGGTGATGAAAATATTTTCGAAATGTGCATGTTCCCATTACTTTACAAACTACTTTCCTCTTACTCCTGATTTCCTGTTTCCTTGCGTGCCCAATCGTTTTGTATTTCTGCGATACGAAAGTGACTACCATGACTTATGCCGCACATCGTGTTGCACTAAGTAAGTAAAAGCGCTTCTTTCATATCGTTTCAAGATTTAGCATCTCTGTCATCAAGCACTTTCCAAATTTCCATTCCCATTGTCGCCACTTTCTTCTGCCTATCATTCTGCATCTTTAGATATGCACATTAGAAATTGTTCGGATTGATGTGACGATGGTCATGGCTAGACGCGGAATAGTCTGATTTATATTTATTTTTATATATTTTGAAAGGTACCTTCAACTCTTGGTGCAGTTCGAACTCTCGTATTCCTTAGCGCAGAGTTTCCCAAACTTTTCCTCCGGCGGAACACTTTATCAATTCTATGATATCAGCGGAACACCTAGGTTACTTTTTCTGAATTCAAAACTGAAATTCATACAAGAATTATCATTCTTGGTAAGTTTCCGCGGAACACTTAAAAAGGGCTCCCCGATAGCCAAGTGGGCAACGCGTTCGACTTCGGTGAAAGCGGTCCCGGGTTCGATTCCCGGTGGGGGCCTACGTGCGAAATGACCTAAGCTGTCGAAGCACTTTTAACAATACTAACACTTAAAAACTCTTCGTGGAACACCAGTGTTCCGCGGAACACACTTTGGGAAACTCTGCCTTAGCGCAATAAAGAGTAGCTTTCTTTGACCGGAAGATAATTTAATCTGTGTGGAAGCAACCGCTCTCCAGCTTTGAAATGAATTAAGAACTAGCTATTTGTTCCAAAAATGTAATTTTATTCTTGATCGTAATTGAATTTATTATTTTCTCTCATTATGCTTCCCTCACAGCTTCATATCTTTATTTTTATTAGTGAGAAAAACGGAGCTTCTGTGAAAATAAGATTATACGTTCGAACGTTCGAATTAGAGATTTGTTACTTGTTTAGTTGTGCATTTAATTTACGCATAAAGAAATAGCAGCAAAGGAGAGAAGCTTGCTTGAAAAATTACCCCATAGTCCATTTGATGCTTCGTATCCGGTGTTATATTATCCTGTAGTATACTATTTAGTGCATACTATCATATTTTGAAGGAACTTTGTGTGCATTCAAAATCCGCTGCATCAGGTTTAAGAGAAAACAGCTTTTTCCGCGCTTTTTATTCACACTATCGAGCAAATAGATTGAGTTTTTCAAATAAATCGAATTAATTTAATTACTTCTCGAAGGGGTCGTTATCTCTCCTTCGGAATCTGATTTAAGAAGCAGCCAACCAGACCGGTGTACGTCAGTCCATTGTCCGTTAATCACAGGTGCGATCAATAGTACGCTAATTACTGCTAGAGGACGAGTGGAATATGAACGACCCTGAATGAATACGTGATTTAACACCGCTGTCTCGTGTGACCATTATTTGAATTAACCTTGTTAACAGGAAAGTTCACGGACGTTGGATTGCGCAGTCATCAATATTTCCTTTTCTACGAGGTATGATCTCCTTATCTCCCGTCAGCTAAGAAGGAATTTTAAAAGAGTAGCTGGAAAAGTATTCAATGATGCATTATACCTTTTTGTTTTCTATACCTGCTTCCGGTCTATAACCTTCATAATAGTGTAGGCGTTTTTCCGAGATGAAGCCATGGTTTGTGGTTTTCTGCTTTAATGGAACAAGCGTAAACTTCAGTATCGAAAATTATCGAGTTCATTTTGAGCTCCGCTGGTCTCGAGGGAATAATCGCAAGACTTAATGGTTTGAGCAAAGTAACGATTTACGTACCAGTCGGAAGAAATGAAAGCCTTGCGCAAAAATCGATGTTATTGAAATGAGGTTTATTTTTGTTAACGTGTTCGTCTTCTCTTTCAGTTGTCGTGAGAAGAAAGTATGAGATGAGGGAAAAGATTTTAATTGATCAAATCTCTGCTTCTCGGTTCTCTTTGAGCGACTCCCTGTTTAAAGCTGAACGAGGCCGCCGGCTCGTTGTCAAATCTATTTATACCAAGCGATAGGGGAGAAGCGAGTCTCATCTCCATTTCCCCCTCGTCCACCTTGCGTCAAATGTAAAAATATTCAGGAAATAGGGAAATCGCTATGGATTCTGTAGCCGCGAAAGTAAGATCGTACGCTCGTCTAATCTTGCGAAAAACTGTTAAAGGCAGTCTTGAAACATGCATAAACCGACTGTGCCTACCTTTCTCTCATCTTTTCGGACTTAAATATTTGCCTATTCTCAAAACGTATCGGTATGCTCAAAATGAAGATTTGCTCCGCCATTGATCGGTGGCGGTTAAAAGGGGTGGGGGGCGGCGGAGGTTGTTACATCACTTGGTAGCTAAATGAAACTTTTGAATTACGCGTATTTACCATATGCTTATAATTTATGGTTTTCACAGTGTTAATTTATGGTTTACACATTTGCAGTGGATAATTTATAGTTGTATTGTTAAAAGTGTTTCGACAGCTAAGATCATTTCGCACATATGGGCCCCCACCGAGAATCGAGCCTGGGACCACTTTTACTAAAGGCTCTACCCACTTGGCTAACCGGGAGCCAAATTTTATCGCTCACCCATGGTTCCCCCCACGCCCCCCAAAGACATAATGTGGATCCGTCACTACTATTGATTTAGCAGAAATGAATGACATAACCTAATATCAGTATTCTTACAGTTTTTTCCTCTTCATATTTTGTATGCTTATTGTAAAACCTGCTTCTAAACTTATTAGTCGTTAATTTGATGTGGATTAAATTTATAATCCATATCAACAGGGATGAATCCAAGTGGACCAGCGCCCATAGCTCTGCTATGGCGTTCCTCCCCGCTTTCATATGGCTAGATGGAGGGGCTCAAAAAATATATCAATTTATATTCGTTTTCTTGAACTATTAAGATAAGCACTGGGAGAGAGTTAGTAATATTTTATAAATCAGGCCTTAAGAATCTCTACTTCAGATGTTAACCACTAAACGTGAAATTTAACATCCAAACTTAGATGTGAAGAAGTCTCCTTGAATCGGGCTTCTTTTGCTTACTTATGAACAGTGGCGCCCCGATATATCGTAGTGCCCCATTGGCTCATCTCTTAACCGGCCCAGAGTAACAATCTTCATTAAATATCCATCAATTATCTCATTCTTAGAATCGAACCCGGTTTTTCTTCGAATTTAAACACCTTATCATGCGCCTAGGATTCTTTTTATTATCACATTTATAAAAGATCACGGAGATTTTATCATTAACCTACCCTCAAAAAAGGAAGGATATACTCTCTTTTTAAATAGATAAATAGATTGGTATCATTATGACTCAGATTTCTTCACGATTTTACTCAATGAAAGGCTGGCTCTTGGGCGCTATTTTTTATCCAGATAGATCTGTAAGAGATCCTTGGGGAACCTATTAACCCCTTTCATTTACCTTCCTTACAAGATCAAACGAATAGGTGCTAATAAAATTAAAAATTTAGCCATTGGCGCTTTCAGTAAAGAGAATTCTAAATGATAAGAAAACACGTAATGAATCACACTAGCTAACTCCGGTGTTCAAATATTATAGCATGATCAACAAGGCGTTTCTTGATACATTAGTGACCTTTATGTAAGCTCTGCTGCTCTCTGCTTTGACGTGTAATTATCTAGAGGACCATATTCGTCTTATTTTGTAATTTTTCCTTATAGATTATAAAAACCAAAACGCTAAGAAAAATTAAATTCTAATTCTAATAACCTAATCAAAAATAGTTCGAAAAGTTATTCCTTAGTCAGTAGTCAATTGCGCCCATGCATATAGACGACCCTGCTTTGATCCGCAAGTACGTCTTAGTTTCCTTCGGTTGCTCCAATTTCTATATCGATTTGTCATTGATCGGTATCGGCAATAAAAATCGTGGAATACCTCAATTCTGATTCCTATATTTAATCAAATAATTTCGAAGTGATTTTCATTGTCAACAATTCAAATCACAGCAATAAATCTTGCATACGACGCAGATCGGATATCTCAAGTCTTAAGAATTTCGCCCGGCTCGTCACGGTATCTAAGTCATGTTACATGATCACTTAAAAAAAGTCATCGGCTGAGATCAACGAATCAGATCAGAGAAGAATAAAAAATAAATTAATGAAAAATATTATCATCCATATTTTTACACAAGTTACTCCTCTGTCAACCCGTTCGTTTACGCTACGCATTTCAAACCGCAATACATATTATCGCCATCAGAAACAATATAAATTTGCTTACTCTCTAGGTAACATAAAAAAATGCTTTCTAATTTTATGTATAAACTTGCAGAATAGAAAATGATCATTTACTAAGAATCATCCTATACAGTGATATAAACGAAGATAATTCGTTCCGGAATCACATTCGTTTGCCGAAATCTTCGTTAGCAGAAATCTTCGTTAGCTGAAACGTAATGCAATCAGGCGTCTCATTTCTCCCTGACTTGAACATAACACAATTGGGTTGGTGGGTGTCCCCTATGTGATTTGGTCTACTCATTTCTTTGCCACTCATACAGACAAAAAATAAAATACTGGAAAGACATCCTTTCATGTTTGCTGCGTTATGTTAGCGCGCGCATCCACTAAAACATAAAAAAAACGCGAAAAAAATCTTCGTTAGCAGGGTCACTTGTTAGCCGAGGCACAACTGTATTCTTTAGCTGAAATTGCTTGTTGTGAATGGTAAAAATTGCTGCAACCTAGCGCAAGTCAGTCATTATAATTTTCGTTCAATTCCTAACTATAGGTATAAACCCCTGGCGGTTGCTTTCTAATAATCGAGACATTTTCGCAGGAGATACAATTTCCTCTCTCTCTCTCCCTCCAGCACAATAATAAAATATTTTAATCTACCAATCTCGCCTATCCGCTTTTTGTCTTACCTAGTAATCCGTCCTCTCCATCTTCGGTGATTCATTTTACTCCTCTTCATGACGGCCCCTCGCACTTGCTGCTAACTCTCCCAGTTGACCCCGACACAGTTCTTAAGCAACGCATGTTACCTTGATCCTGTCCTTATCCTTTCCTTTTAAGCTCATACGTTTCCGCCGCGTAGCCCAAAAAGGTCTGGCTGTGACGTGGTCGCGTTATTATTTTGCCCTTTCACGGGCCATTCTTCTTGAATCTGTCAGAACTTATGTAAGGCTGAATATTGGGTTCGGACTGATTTACTCTGTCTTCAGCTTGTTGGGATATTTTGGAAGAAACTGGTGTTCGGATTGAGATGACCATGGCGGATGTATAGTACTGTATATTACGGATGTATACCTTCGTTGTTCTAACATGTGCTCGCAAACTTTCTCTTTCCTTACCATATTGCAACGAAATGGACCAGAATCGAAGGATTAATATTTGAAAATTTTAGCGAAGACACTCTTCGTAAAATAAAAGGCTCTATTCGAGTTTGAACCTGTCTTAAATTAATCAACATTTGCAGTTTCTCCTAACTCGGGAAATCTAATTCGTTCTCTAAAACTGTTTCCTCTCTGAAAAGGATTCGCTAATATGTTCGTTGACCTTTTTTCTTCGTCTTACTTGACTTTTTACGTATCGACGTGTGAGCATTTATTTAATCATCTCTGATTCTAAATCAAGGAACTCTTTAATCTCTTTAATAGTTTCAGGCGTGTTTTCGTGCAGAATGGGTTGCCTCAAATAAACGGTTCACTCTTATTTACTTGTGTACATTGATCAAATTGATGAGATACTTCTCTTTCAATGATATTCTTAGGTTCACTGATTACGTTTGCATTATGAGTTTCCTTTTGAGCTGGGTGCAATAGAATGTGAGTTCGGATTTGCTCTTAGCCTAGTTTGTTACATGTTCAAGGTTATGCACTCGTACTCATACAGATGGATGACTTCTGACCCCAAATAACTCTCGATACACAAGTGATAATTTTAGAATGTGCATTGGATGGGGAAATTGCAATATATTTATTTTCACCGATTGAAGACCATGCACTTTAAGTTTGCGATTTCCGATTGAGAATGTATGCATTAAATCAGGTTATGGGGTGTCTTCGATTTCATAAAAAACAAAATGAGGAATTTTACACAATTTCCGGCAAAATTCATGTAATTGTAATATTTTAGTGATAAGACGACGGGGAGTATCGAATATGTTAAGTGCGTCGGAAAAAATATTCGCGTATGTGCTCAGTTTTGTGATGATGGGTTAACTTATTATCGACGATTCGTAAATCTAAATTTCAAGTCAGAATCTTCAAAAGATACGACATTTTAGAGCCTTCCTTGCACTAAGAGTTAATCGATATACATAACCTCCCTAGGTAAATGTAATTAATATCTGTATTACTCTTAATTGGGTGTTTAACCCGGAAAAGTACATAACCACCCTGCTTTTATTGATTCTACTGTTTAATGGATGGAAATACTTTTTTTAACGATTTTATTGACCTATTTCAATTTTTATTGTAAATTTATGTGGCGCCAAACGCTTAGGGTGGAGTTGAATGCGTGTCATTGGATTTGTCAACACTATTCTGACCTACCCTCCACTCTCTCGTTTGGTGACCTCTTTGGTTGGGCCTGGCGAAGTGTGCATCTGCTTTAAGCAGGACTTTTCTCTTTGAAAGACTGCATTTCGCCTAACCACGGTGCACTAGAACCTTTTACAGGGAAGTAGGTTTCGACGGATTGGAGGAAACAGTAAATTCAGTTGTCATAGTAAATAAAATGAAATATCAAGTTTTCGACCGATTTGCTTTCTCTAGCCGAAAATGTTTGATTAGTTGTTAGTGGTCTTAGGAAAAGAAATTGTGATTGTCGAAAAAAATTTTTGTTAATAAAAATAAATTAATTTCTACTCCTAAAAAAATATATTATTTAGGTTTTAAGATAACTAGAAGTTCTTTATTTTACATTATTGAAAATTCATTCTTTACGGAACCTTCAAATTACAAGTAAATTAGAAACCGATTTCCAAACATCTAATAGCAAAAATTATATTTTTATCGGTAAAATTTTGTCCTCTTCAGAGCAAATTTTTAGAGAGGATTATTAGGTTCATATGCTCTTTCCCTTGAAAATATTAGGAAAATTTTGTTACGTAAATGCCGTAGGAATTACTGAAAGATAATGCTGTGGACATCGCGAAACGCGCTTCCAACCCCTCCTCTTCGCTCGAGAGCATGCTCACTTCTCGCACTCGCCCTCCCTCGCCACTTTCCCCACCAGCATTACACTCGGCTTCCTTCGTTCCATCTTGTACGACTCACAACTGCCTGATGCGCTTCTCGGACTCCCAGTTGTTCGCGTGAAGTGGATTGCTCGAAGAGGCCTGGAGGTCAGTGTTGTGTTCCTGGGCGTGGCTGGGGTAGTGTATGCGAGGAACCGCTCAGGCTAGTGGGAGGTATTAGGAAGTGGTGCCGTCGGGGTAACCCCGAACGTTTGCAACGTTGGGAGGGGCGCGGCATTCGGAGTCGCGGTACAAGAATCGATGCCATGGGTCGATAAAAAGGTCTCCTTTACCGCGTGTGGCGTGCATCGTTTCCTCACTTCCCGAGGTCTTTCTCTTAGAAATATCGAGACACGTTTGGGGTAAACGGCGACTCCTGCGGATCGATAGAGTGACGCAGCGCCTGCGAGGAAAAAGAGTAACAGGGTAGGTGAGTCAGCTGCTGTCATTTAGTGCAATAGTTGTCATCAATGATATGTTCCTAATCTCCTCAGGATTAGTTCCGCCGATATGTATGAGTGAAACATACACGAAAACAAAATATCGATTGTCATTTGTTCATAGTCTGTGTTGCATTCTGTTTTCATAGACATGGGTGCTCTGGATTAATGTCCCAGATATCCAAACGAGCTCGTATACTTACGTGCGAAATTCTTGGAGCTAGAATACTTCTATTCTAGCTATACTCATGAAAATGTCACGTAGTTTCGAATATGGTGTAGGTATTTGTTCTTTGGCGATTGTCGGCATCGATTGACTTATTTTTCCATACTCGCTGCTCTGATGTAAAGTTTTTTATGGTATGCCTAGAAAATAAATTTGACTGCTTATCTAAATTTTTGTTTTGGTATCACCGCTGAAGCACACATTATAAGTACACATATTTTTGACGGATTCTTTGCTTGATCTTGTAGTCCAATACTTTCTAGATTTATTATTGAAATTGTTTTACATCGCATCTTTTACTGTACTGTCTTCTATTGAAGAATATCATGGAGGTTTAGACATGTTGAACCTCGGATTGCATGCTATGGATTGATTGTGAGAATATTTTTAAACAATTCCTTTCGTAATAAACATTTGTGGTTAATACAGGTCTGTCCTACCGTACACTTTTACTTATTAATAACAACCAAATTAGAAAACAACTTTAGCATCGCACCTAATGTTAATGAAAAACTGCTATGAATCATTTTTTACTCAGGATATTTAGAACATTTTGGGTGCACTGTGGGTTTTTGTGGAATTACAGTAACAAATCTGTTGTTCGGAAGCAGATCTCCCGCAATTTTGCATTGTAAATTAGAATAGATATTAAGAACACATGAGCCTCATCCTGATCAGGCGACTATATACAATGTGTTGTAGCGAATAAGAAGTGGTTTTTGTCATTAAGTATTGTTGCAATAACAGTTTCCTGTCTAAAATATTGTATTTAAATCACTGGTATAATAAATCTGGTATCAGGTCAATGCTTTTAGGTTAGCCGAGTTGGTATTTTCTTCAGAAAATTATCGCATTAGGAATAACTGAGAAATAAACTGTTTTTGAAAAAATAGCGTATCTCTCTCAGAAAGTAGTATTGGAAGCAAAGTGGATATTTCCCTGAATTCAGAAAGTTAGATGATGAAAATTCTTTCATCATTTATAATCCTCGATTGCAATTTAGTAAATGAAACAAACATTACATCTAAGCAGTAATCTAATCATTGCCTTGGAACTCTTTACCTTGTTCCTAGAATGTAAGAGGAATTTATTATTTCATGACACCAAATGTTCTTGGCACTTTCGTAAAGGTTATGTAATTGTAATTCTAATATTTAATCTGGACTCGCAATTCAATAAGTGGACTCTGTCAACTGCCTATACCCCAGGAAATATCATTAGCTCTATTAGTATTGTTAAAATTCCTTTTATAGCTAAGGTCATTTCACATGTGGCTTCCTATCAGAGATCAAACCCTGCTTTCATTGTAGTTGAACGAAAGACATAATTCCTTTTTATTACCTCTTGCACTTGCAACACATGCCAGCAGAAATTATTCTAAATGAAACACATTTTTCAAGAAAGCATGTAGTCAGTTTTGATCTGAATAATTCAGAGCATTTATTAATTGGGTTATATGACAAAAATGTGTTAAAAGTATAGAATCTCAGTAATATTATCATCTACTGTACAGTCATCTACAGTTCATTCTTTGGAGAAATGCTAATTCTTTCATTAGCACTTATTTATATTTGTGAGTTTATTTCCATTTTTCCAAACATTGCGTTCAGATTTGCTTGAGGTTTATCAAATCATGAAATGAAAGTTGTGTTTTTATTATCACAACAGATTTTCTGTTGTCATTAGTAGTATCTCTGTCCTTTAAGTGTGATTTTGAGTAAAATGCATGATCTCTGAGTAGCAGATTTCAGATCAAGAATTTTGATGAAACTTTCACAGAAGACTGATTTTTAATTAAACTTATATGATTATTGTTGCAAGAGATGGGATTTTTTTTCATAATCTGTTTAATCTTTTTAATTCGATATTGTTATACTATTGAGAATTGATCTTCAGGAATCATATGGTTTCCTCAGTAATAAGGTTAATAGTGAATGCAGCATTCAATCTTAAGGAGGAAGGTTTTAAAATATCCATTTGAGTAAGTCTAGTTATGTATTAATCTTTTCATTCTAAATCCATCTCAGTATTATTACATGTAGAAAATGATTCGGTTAATGTATTTTTGAGAATCATTTTGGAATAGCTTTTTCACATATTTCATTTGTATTGCCTCAGAGTGTTTTCTTGCGTTGTAAAACTTGCAAGGTGTGTACGATGAATCAAAGGCTGATTTGAATCAGAAGAAAAAGGAGATTAATTTTATGTAGACTTATAAAATTTTTATGTTCAAAACATTTAATGTCGATGTTCTGATAAGTCTTGGTCATTTGATATTACATCTAATTTGAATTGCCTTAAAATAAATAAATGTGTTTAAAGGCCCTATGTTTATGATAAATGAATAGGTGAAAATCTTTAGGAATCAAAATTGCTGAAGGACAGTTTCTTTGTGAATAACTGCACCCTAATTATTATTTACTCCAAAGTTTATTTACTATTTTTCTTGCCTCAATGGTGTATATCAATTGGTGTTTCATATTATAAGTCATATGAGGACTGTTTAGCTAGACCCATGTTTCTTTTTGCATTTTAAATTGAGTTGCTTTTTTAGCCTGCAGCTTCCTCTGAAATTGAAAACTATGAAAGAGATTTTATTATATAATAAGATTGGTAGTCTAGTTGGGCCTCAGGATAGCCAAGTGGGTAACGCATTCAAATTCAATGATAGCAGCTCAGTATTTGATTCCCTGTGGGGACTCATGTGCAAAATGACCTTAGCTGTAGGACTTTTAAAAATTACTATTGCTACTTGTAGTCAAGTTCCCTTTTGATAAGGCAAAATATTTGAGGAATATTACTATCATAACCAATATGTATTCTATGGATATTTCCATTCATATTCCTTTAACTCTATGGAATCATTTTTGGTACTTACCGTATTTTCCGGCGTATAAGACGACCCTCAACTTTTCCAGTTAAAATATAGAATTTGTGCTATACTCTCCATATAAGACTACCCCTTTTCCAACGTACACTACCGGTAAATAAAAAAACATCAGATTTGATTTCAATATAGAAATTTTTAATTAAAATGCTTATGACATCATGGTACTTAGCATGAAGTGTTTGTTCAGTGCGGCCACCTCTCCTCCGTCCCTCTCTCCTCCTTGCTGCCATATTCCCAGCGTATAAGACGACCCCCGACTTTTAAGAAAGATATCAGGTGCTAGAAAGTCGTCTTATACGCCGGAAAATACGGTAAGTGAAAGACTGCAATCCCATCAATTAAAACAGCAGTAAACATAACTGTTTGGTGAACCCTATCAATGTAATTTATTCTAATCATTTTGTGTACTACGATATGAAATCACCAGTGTTCATCCAAAACTACTTATGAGGGCTAAAACTCAGAGAATTTTAAATCTTGTTTGAAATTAATAATGATGTATGATATTTTCATCCAACCATTCTGTTTTAGCACAATGACTTTCAATATTAATATGTTTTGCTTTGTTGTCTGTTATCTTTTGAGTTTAAGCTAGACTCTACTTTCATGTTATTCTATTTCTATAAAGATTCACTAATGATACGATTTCATTATTTATATACCTCTCACCAGGCTGTGCAGCCAAGAAATCTTCACGTAAAAATCGAAATGGAAGGCGGCATAAAGGAAGCGTCCGAGCACCACCCATCATGAGGCTAATCCCAACTGAGGGCAGCTGTAACGCTCAGTTGCCAAAGCAGATGTCTCCAGGTCAGTGTTAAGGAATTTCTTATGTGATGAATGCAATGCTCTCATTCAAATGAGACTTGTCAGTGTTTCCAAAGAAGTTTCTTGTAAATGTTAAAATAATATTTGTGTGCCTTTCAAGTTGAATTGTAAGTTGGCTAGATTAGGAATAACATGGAAAGTTCTTGGCATGCTAAATTTGCTAGTGCTATAGAGCATCATACTTGTTTGAAATTGAATTTTGTTTGTAATTTGAGAATTTAGGGATAGTTTTCAATTTAAGTTTGTAACCAGTGAAATACTTACAACATACAGTATATGGAGTAACAATATGTCCTTCATGTGTTTTTTATCACTTCTGTGTGATGTTTTAAATCAATCTATTGTTGTATCATACACAACGTTTTACTAATTATATGTACAAATAGTAAGATTGCATGTAAATAATTTTTCAAGTTATTTTTCTATTGTTACTGTCAAGTTAAAAATGTAGTGAGATAATTTTTTATTTCTCTGCACACTAGTTTAGTAACACACCTCACATTATACCAAATGCTGAATTTTTGTATTTGTCAGTTGGTAACCCACTCAATACATAAGAAGATCACTTTTGTTGGAAATTAAGAAAATCCTATATGTTAATTTTTGTAGCTAAGATTAAAAAGGTGGTATCCATTACTATAGGGACTGTTTCTGTCATCTGATTTTCAGCTAACTATTTCCTTGTTGGCCAACTTCATTCTAAAAATAGCCATCTTCTGTAAGCATAAACTTAATCCTGTTAATCTGGAGTGTTTGGTTTACTTCCTTGACATTGTCTTTGGTTGCATATTCCTGTTCTTTCAGCTTATCTACCCAAAGTGATTGTTACTTTGATTGATACTATCACCATACTATATGGAGCTAAAGAATTTAAAATAAGACAAGTTAGGCAAATAGTAAGGGTGAGGAATGACTAATGTTTCCAGTCTATATCTTATGGTGGGTGGTGGATATAAACTGTATTATGCCATATGCCAGCCAGACATTCCTTAGACTATTAGCAGCAATTTTGATGTTTTCTCAGCCACTCAGATTTAAATACCACGACAAACACATAACATACAAACTACTGAAGATGAGAACATAGTTCTCAAAATACGTATATAGTACATTAATACGTGTGTGCTTCCCTACAACGTTATTGGACCATACCAAAGGCAACACCAAAGATAAGTTTTATTTTTATTATCTTACATATAACAGCTTAAGGAGTCAATTTAATTTGAATATTATTCTAACAGCCGTGTCTCCTTTTTTTCTTTCTTTCCACTTTATACGAGGTATGTTTCAGCATAGGAAGCATCTTGATATCCTCTCATTTATGTCAGAGTTTTCATGTTTCTGGTCCTTGTAGGTAAGCAATGAAAAACGTATGGTTGGCATGCTTGAATTTAGATGCAGAAATGAAAGTGAAAAAAGGGAACACTTTCCTGACTACAGCAGACTTTTTCTCTTTCATTTTTGGTGATTGTTCAGAATCCCTAGCAGTAATGATGGTACAAGATTCATATCTACCCAAGTATTAAGTATCAATTTGTTTGGCTTTCATTCCATTAAATTATGGGACATCATCACAAAAAGAATCTCTGGGACAAAGAAAAGGTGAAGGGAACATTTTCTCCAGACAGAAAATTCCTCAATTTTAAAAATTTGCTTTGAAACAATAGTCTCTACTAAATAATAGTCATTTTTGAATTGGAGATGCATGAATTCATTAGGTCCCAATACTTCGTCTTTGTAATTGTGTGAAATTAGTATTTATGCACTTACAAAAGTTTCAAAAAACTGGAAATGTTATGTAAGATAGCATTTGTAGATATTTTTACTAGGATTAGATGATACTGTAAGTAGGGTTTTGCTGTTTTTTCACACCCCATTTTGTTGTTGCTGTGTGTTTAAATTTACACCATTATAGCCTTGAAGATTTCCACCAATCCATTAGACCTGATTATAATCACTATATCATAGTTATCTTCATCAGTAGCACCAGGAGAGTTTTGTTTTGAATTGCTGACATCTTATACTGAATTGCTTCATTATATTATTCTCTTCCTCACTCAATAACCAGTCTCTGCTTCTCTATAGCTCATACGTTGTTAATTTTTCTCTCAATTTTTCCCAGTATCTATTTACAATATATTTGTACATGCTTTTACTTTTCTCCATGAAGCCAGTATGATCAAAATATCAAGGTAAAGGTCTACAGTTAGTAATAGGAGTTATGGAGTCTATTAATTTGTACACCAAAAGAACATCAATGCCATATAAATGCCATAAATACCACCTATTCTTGGGTATACTATTTGTAAGGGTTTGTTCTCAATTATTTTGGATACCATCTTTATCACGGTTGATAACATTTGTAAAGATATTTATGAAAATTTTAAATTAAAACTTCAAATGTGCAGCTTATTCTTATGCATGCATTTAGCATTAGAGATTTCTTTATGGAAGATTTTTGTAACAATCAAGAAATATCAGTTTTTCCTTATAGATAATAAAAAATTAAAACACCAATTATACAATTAATACAAGAATACTCATGTACAGGTAAAAGCCAACTTCAAAGTCCTTCTGTCCAATCCATATTCCAAGTACAATTGGCATTTGAAAATATTACTATGTACTTGTTTTTGACCTTTTGTTAAGAATTATATCTACGAGTATTATTTGTAGTTTGTTGATCTTATTACTCAAGTTAATTAATGTAACAAGGTTAGACTAACAACCCTGTTAATCTGTCCCTGCTAAGAAGTGCCCTTTCTTATCATTTACTCCTTTGAAGGGTTGAACTCTCTCTCAGAACTCATTTTATGGGATACTTCTCTTGTTTGGAATGAATTGGATTTTACCTGTACATACAATCACATTCCAAATTTCTGATGCAGGTATAGTTATTTCATTCTCTTTCCTACAATTAAAATTCTCATTGGCATTTTTCTTACTCTAAAATCTTGATGGAGTCAACACTTCTTGAAGTAATTTCTTTCTGAAATTAGGATTTTTTTCCCTCTTTGCTCACGTTACCACACCATGGCTATACAGATTTTAGAACTTGGAAGTTTATGAGTTCAGTTGGAAGAATATCTTCAGTTTTCTCCTTATTCTCTGGTTAAGGATCAAAAGAATCAATCCCTTCAGATTTGAATTCGATTTATCTTACATTAAGCACTAAAGTAGATTTCAGGGTGATTAATCACTCATTGTCTTTCGTTTCATTCTCAGACATAAATAATGTTATACATCAGGTGTGTTTTGCTCTTTTATATTAGCTACCAATGTATGCTGTGTACTTTCTTTTCCTTAGGAAAATTTTTCTTTTGATTTGAAGCATATTGGTCTGCAGTTCTGCTTATGACCCTTGCTTCAGAATATGCTCTTGATAAAAACAAAAGAAATATCACCCATTGTTCACTCTTCTTATAACAGAGCACCTGAGCACCAATATGTTACTATGTACAAAATTTACGGAGAAAACTTCATGAAATGAAGTTATCATTACTTAAAAGGAAGCATTTCCATTTGTGAAGTTATTTTATATCAATGTCTTCTTACTGTACCAGTCATGAAGATTCCTTCTTGTATAGGTCTTTCAGCAGAGGCAAATACCGGATATCCTTACATCTGATATTTCTCTAAGGATAAAAGCTTCACTTCTGTCATTATCAAGAGATGATGTTTGGTGAAGAAGTTTTCAATTGGAAGGTCATTAGGGTGAGAGGCATGGGTTAGGTGTTCTCATTTCTTGATACTTATGTATTTCTTTTTTTTTATGAGGATATTTCAGCCTCTTGTGGATTGTCATCTTTATTATGATGTGATGGTGTTTTGATCTTAAGTGTAGCATGCTAGATTATGTTAAGGAGTTTATTACAGCTGAATTCATTTGGACCTTTAAAAAAATTCCATAATGCATGCTTGGAAAATCCAAATTTACAAATTTCTATTTGCCTTGATAATGAAGACTATGATGTTTATGAGTTTCTCATAACTTCATTAGAAATTTATCAGTAATGATAATACAAATAATTGATTGAAGAATGAGGAAATAATACTTGACAAAAAGCAAGCTTGATACATTAGACAATATTCCATTTCTCCATGCTTTATTACATTTATAAATCATAACACAAACTAAAAAAAGCCATTCTTTGCTTGAATGAACATATTTGGAAAGAAGTTCTCAGTGTTTCTTTACTATTCTAGGCCCACCACCTGCCATGACCACTGAGGTGATGGCTAACCGCACCGAATCCACTGATTGTGATTGGAATCGGAATGTGGACCCTGAGCGGTTGCGGCGCAGAGGTGGTGGTAAAAACATTACTACAGAAATCAGCAACACAATGAACAAACAGGACATCATCACTTCACGTGAGAGTTTGGATGGGAAATGGCTAACAGATTGTGGGTGAGTGCTCTTTGGCTTAACCGCCCCTAAGTCCTTCAGTGTTAATGCTTTTAAAATACTACATATTAATTACTTTTGCAGCTATTTCTCTAAGTTATCTAATGTTGCTATAGTGATTTTCATGCTACATTTCTTCCCTTCATTATTTGAGATACCCAGTGTTAAGGAATAGACTAGCATTATCATGTATTTTTCCAAAGTAACATAATTATGCATTACTTCTTCAACCATTAGGTGTTTTATGATTGTCTAATACAATGCAGTTTTTTTATAATTTTAAACCTCGATTAGTTGGTAACTTTTGCTGACACCAAGGTACTACTGTATTTCTTGGAACCAATTTTGAGAGATTTTAGTTTTGTTCCTGCCTAATTATATGTTTAATTTGTTGTCACGTTGTGTGTATATTGTATCATAGTTCAGAATGATAGACTCTGATAAAAATTTTTCTCAAGGTAATTTAAAATGGTGTATTACATTTTGCCGCAAAAGACTTTTTATTATTCAAAATATTCAATTATTCAAAATAAATATATCCTTATGTGCACTGTTAAAATTATGTAAGAAAATTTATTAATTACTGCATAAATGAAATTAAAGTTACTTTTACATTAGTATGAAGAAAGTTGATAGTGCTGCAGGGTCTGCAACACTTTAGTAACAAAAACACACAATTACTTTCTAGGTTTATCCATTTAGTTCCTTTTACAAGATACAAAGAAACTCCTCATATCAGTCTTTGCTGTATGTTTTAGGCATAGCTACTAAACTGCCTTTGCATTTGTCACCTGTATTCTTATGATAAAGTTAGTCAATGCTACCTGATCTTTCAAATTCTCCAGCTCACAGAAGTATTAACTCAAACTTTGCAGCTGCTGAGTCATAGATTTGTTTGTTACATTCCGATTTTAATCTGATCGAGAATAGAACACTATTGGTAGAATCATTTTTCAGTAGATAAAAAGATAAAATAGCATGGCAAAGAATTAGAATATAAGGAATAACAGGTGTGAAAAATAGCAACATGACTGGGACTTGAACCCAGGTCTGCCATGTTGTGGGCAGGTATTCTATTCTCAGAATACCAGCCTGGAAAGTGGGAGACCTGGGTTCGAGTCCCAGTCATGTCACTATTTTTTACATCTGTTATTCCTTGGGTTTCAGCTGCATGGCTCTTCCATGCTTAGTAACTTCGATTTCCTCAGTCCTCGAAAGAGAATATAATTAAAAGCATCTGAACTGACTCATTTTATTATTTGTTATGGCACAGCAGTATGCTGAAGCACAATGGTTAGGAAGCATCAATGTGAGTTATTTATAGATAACTAGCTCGTTGATTCTCATTGGTGAGAATAGAAGTCGGATTAAATATAGTACACCAATTTGTAAGAAAGAGAAAATAACATCTCACATCTATATTTAGTCCAATGGGACAGGTTATTGAAAACAAAAATTTTCTATTCGAAGTTCGAGGCCGAAATCTACAATTGACAATAAGAATGTGAATCATTATGGAATTTCCCTCTTATAAAACATGTCTCAAGTTAATGTGCAAGTTAGCAAGATTTTCAACTTCCGGTTCTGGGAAATTGAATCGTAAAATATGTCAAGAGTCCGAATTGATAAATAAAAAGTTACTCATCCATCTCCATTAATTTATTAGGGTGCTACACATGTTTGTTGCCCCTGCAATTTATCACTACAAATTGTTCGTGACTGTGATAGTTAAAATCTCTGAAAATTTTCATCCTCTTCATATCATCAATTGCTTCTAAATGGGCCTAAATACACATGCATTCTTATGGGAAAATGCATGAACTTGGAATCAACAATCACATTGGTCGTCAGGGGTTGTTTACAACCTCAAAATTTCACAAAATATTCACATATTTTATCTAGATTCTCACATTTTCGAAATGAAAGCGATATTCTATGACAGTAAATAAGAATCTGTATTCAATTTCCCTTCTTTTGGTACTTATCTTGATTTTATACGACTATTCCTTCTAATTTTATTTTGCAAAAGAAATAAAGTCTGTAACCGATAAAATCGAACTCTACATGTATTTCTTATGGAAATCTATCAGAACAATCTTGGTTCAATCCCAGCAAAGTTATTGAATAAAAAGGTGTAAGTACTTCCTTCCGGATCTCAGAGAACACGTATGCAAAGTTTGATGCAAATTGGACAAACGGTGTGGACTCCAATCTTGGACAAACAAACACACAAACACACAAACCCACAGAATTTCTGCTTTATATATATAGATATAGATGGGCCTCTCTGAACTTGCTGAATCGGTTGAGGGTTAATGTACCCTATTCCTTATTGTTTAGCTCCTGTGGCATAGGGACCAGTTGCAGTTGCTGCCGGACAACTGCTCGCCACCAAGGAATGGCATCCACTTTGTCCCTGGGAGGGCCAGTTTCCCTTCCTGGCTGCCTCTCTGCTTCACCACTACTCAGTTACGATGACATGGCTCGACATTTGGATGCTAATCTTGCCCAAATTGACATGGAAGATTTTCGAACGGAGGATATTCACTCTCTTCTTGCTCTTCCAACGATGTGCTGTGCGGATGTTCAACAGGTAATTTTCTGTACTGTTTATGAACCTTAATGCTTATGGTCCTGAATATTTGTTGATTGCTCTTTAATGTAGTATGTTTTCAACCTCTGTAATTTTGTAAGACTTTAATGCTCTTGAACATTTTTGTAAAACTGCAAGGAAATGTGACATTTAGTTTAAAGTTTCTAAAATACAGCTATGTTTAAATATTCACTTAATTAATATTAAATAAAAAGTAATTGTTTAGGATTTAAAATGTAAAACTTTCTTGTAAAAAGAATTGGAATTAATGTATAATTGAAAACCAACTTCAGAATAATACCATCATTTGTGGCATTCTATCATTCTTGAAGTAGCATTTAAGCTTTTGAACATCCTCTCAAACTCTTAAGCTTATCTCCTATTGCCAGAAGATGGATGGAAGATGGAAGAATATTTCTTACTTAAGTTAGTTATCTTAATCACCTGGAATTGTACTTGTTTCTCGAGCCAGAAGCATGTTACAAGTGGGAAATTTGAATGAAGCCTTTTCAATAAACTCCTGAGTGTTTTTCCTGGTCTGCTACATTCGAACTGTTGAACAGGATTCCAGGTCTTGAATCATTATTCCCTTGTGTTGGAAAGTAATTCTAAAATTATAATGAAGTGCAGACTAAGTTTTTAAACATTGGAAACAGTAATTAAAGTTTTTCTAGATAAAGTATCTCTATTTTAATTCAGATTGATATATTACCTTCTTAAAGACTAAGATTGTTTTTCTTTTTTATTCATGCTTTTTTCATCAAAAAATACAAATTAATGAATTTAGTGTGATCTATGTAGACTATTTAAGAAATCAAAAAGTATAATAATATATTTTCCTTGGAATTGAAAAAAATCAACTGTATTCTATCATTAGAATACCAGGACCAAGGTAAGTTTTACTGCATAACTGGGACTGCTTTAAGTTCTCATGATGATAAGAAATCAAAATGCTAAGGTTCAGTTCAGGATGTCAAATTCTATCTAAAATGTTTGTTTATAATGTCTTCCTTTGTTACATAAGTTAGATTTATCAAGTTATTTCTAGTAGACATATTATGAAAATGTTGTGGGTGAGTTTAATTTGACATTTTTATTAGGATTTTTATCAATTTTATGCAAGCCTAAAAAATCCTGGAATATTATTTAGACTTGCTTGTTTTCATTTTTTAGTCTCAATTCAGTTTTTGGTAAATCACTGTTACATATTGAGTGAATTAAATTTGAAGTTAAATATATGTGAATCTATGAATTTACCTTGTGATCACACAGTAAAATTTCTTGATTCTTTATGTAAAACAAAGATTTAAATCATACTTTTATATTGTGTTTTTATGTGTGTGTACTTAAAAGTCAATTGATATTTAATTTGTATACTATACCATTGTGATAAAAGTGTAGTTGGTTAATCTTTGATGGACAGAAGTTGCTGTACTTGACCAGTTTAGTCAAAATTAAGCTCTTTTGCAGGTTAATTATTTTCATTATTTTAAACTCTATTTCTTAGAATTTATTAGCTAGTGTAATTTTGATCGCATAAAGCTAATCCTGATATTTCAATACCTTTTATGCAATTCAATATGGCCGAAAGAAGTTTTGTGTAAGTTCAGAAATTTTTCACACTATTTATATTTAATTTAGTGAAGTGCAATTTTTAGGAATATTAGTATTGATTATCTTTTAGTGAAGTTTGAGTTGATTTTAAGGTGAATAGTACTTAATCATGTAAATATAATTAATAAAGTATAATTATGTAATTTAGATCTTTTTCTGTTTACTTTTTGACAGACCAATCGACAAGGAGAAATGTTTGCTAGTGTCTCCGGATCTTTGATGGCTAAGTTTGATCTGGAATCCTCTATAAGCCCTCGTAGTAGCTCACAGGTAAGTGTTTAAGCTTTAATATACTCTGGAAGTCTTCCGTGGGCCTTCTCTTAGCTTAACACTTTCACTGCAGATCACTCCACCCTTGGAGTGATAAGTGTATTGGAAATGGAGGTATCTGCAGTGAACGTGATCATTGGTAGAGCATACACCTTTGGTAGAACTATTTCTAGGTTTGATTATAGTTGGGGAGTGATTTTCCCCGGTAAGGATTTTCAGCTGGACATCCAGCTGTGAAAATCAAAGCCAAGCATCTCTATTTATATTCATCAGAGATGATCACCTAATTAATGGAAATAATAAGCGTAAGAAGTTCATTTTAAGATTCGGGAAGTCTTGTTTGCTATTCATGTTGATTTAATATGCAATGTCTCTATAAAAGCCAAGTGCTTAGGGAAATGGTTTCAGTGAATTTCTTCATAATGTGGAGATATTTATTTGTTCAGGCAGCCAAAAGAATTCTTAACAGTATTTCATTTCAAAAATACAGGAGTACCTTGTGAAAACGGTCATTGTACTTCATAAAAGGTTAAGTAACAATGTAATATACTTTTATTGATGACTCAGCTCAGGAATGGGATATGTTGTTGAACATACGATTCTCCAATGCTCTTGCTTTGTCCTGTCAATCTAAGTAGGAAATACTATTCATATGGATAATTACTTTATCCCTTCATGGATATTTTACGTAACTGAAAAAATCTAAATTATTAATTCATCATAAACTATCTGTAAACAATCATCCCCAGTGAGACTGTTTTCTATCAACAAATCACAGCTATTGGCTTAATAGTACAATGTTCTAGAGTCATCCAGGATGGTTATATTAATTTATTGAGTCTTATTATTTTATATTAAAATAGTTTAGCACATGAAGGAAGATTTGTACGATATTGATATTTTTAATATGTTTAATGTATTTTATCATGTATATTATCGATGAAGAAATGAAAGAGAAAAAGTCTGCCATAGCCAGGAATTGAACGAATGGAAATGTTCTGGACCCGGAAAGTGGGGGACCCAGGTTTGATTCCCGGATACGGCAGACTTTTTTTCTTTCATTTCTTAATCGAAATTCAAGCATGTGTACCATGCATTTCATCCTGCTTATATACATATTATCAGGAAATAAAATTATTCCTGAAAATTATTTAACAGTATTAGATTTATTAAAAAATTTGCATCATGCAATTAAAATGTCTTTGTTTAATCATCTAGGGAGAAGAGTCTGGCTCTACAGATATGTCTATTTGCAAATCTGAGCCTCTCTTCTCACCTGTCAAGGAGAGTCCTTTACCAGCTGCAACTGCTAATTTTAGTGTGGACTCCTTAGACTGTGACCTTTTTGCTGAGCAGGACATAATGCTCACATGCAATAAGAATAACTACACAATTGCTTTTGAAGGGAGTGTCACCCTATGCTCAGAAGACTCTGATTATAGAGAAACTGGTAAGCTACATAATTTTTCAGCTTGAGTCTTAGCTGAATTTTGAACTTGTAATTATTAATTTGAGTGCCTTGATTTAGACTCATTTCCTTCTTATCTCCACCATTTTCAGGCGATAGTGAAAGTGCTTCAGATAACTGCTCTGCTAGGCTGTCTGCTATGGAAGATTCTTGTCTTATCCATTCTGACTCTGTATATACAACATGGTCCAAGTTAAGACGCTCATCTCCTCGTCCTCAGCGTTGTAGATGTCTCCTTCAGAGAGCTACAAGACGTCCAGCTTCAACTGCTGCCTCCCTACTTGATAATAATAATGGTGACCAAAGTTGTACAAGCAGCAGTAATCAGAGCAGCAGCCATAATGGTAATGGGAATGCAACTTCATCTGCATCATCCGCATCTTCTTGTTCTCGATCAGCATCTGTGGCTCAACCTGCATTGGCTCCAGCCACTAAGAGTCGCAGTCTGCCTGACCTCTTGCCTCCTCCTGCAGCACCTACTCTTCCTCCAGCAATGACTGCATCTGCTCTTCCTGGCCGCTGTGTGCGGCTTTATGATGTTGGTGTCGGTGACCGTCTAGGTGGCCTTGTAGGACTTTTTGTTAGGGGAAAGGGAGGTTCACGAGGTGGGGAGTCATGGGGTGAATCAGTACACTTTGAAGATAGTCTTGTAATCCACAACCGGACTGTTCCTGAAGAGCAGGTGACACAAACTTCACAATCAGAACCTCCAGATGTTGTTTCAGGTGGTGATACGGCAACCAAATGCAGCAGAAATCAGAATATAGAGGATGGGAAATGCAGAGGCACACAAACTAGAACAAACTTAGATGGTGATCTGGTCAGTACTTCTTCTTCATCATCCTCAACAGCTGCTTCCACTCCAAGTGAGCAACAGAAGACTCGACCTCCTCGGCCTCACTCTTCTGTCTCTATTGTGACGACCCGATCTGCCTCTACACAGATGCCTGTATATGTTGCAGATGTTGGTCTTCAAACATCTGGGAGGACAGACTCTGCCCCTTGTGCCTTCCATGCACGCCTGGAAAGGGGTGGCTCAGCTGATAACAGCACACCTGCTGTCCGGGTTTGTTATCCAAATTACTCGTTGCCTGATCTTAGCTTCCTGGAAGACCGTAGACACAAGGGAATTGATCTGAATGTCGTCCTTGCCCCTCAAAAGTTCCGCACTGTAAGTTCAACAGATGGAGCTCGTCGTAACCGTGCCAGGCCACTTTCTTGTAATGATGCAGAAGCACTCCGTAACCGTTCGTTCCGGCATATACGTGATTGGGAATCACTTGCTGTTTTACTTCCAACTGAATATAGGCGTGTGTTGTCAGAGGGTATGCCAGAAGAGAGATCACGTGGAAGAACACGAGTGAATGAGTGTTGCGATTGTACTGGACAAACCTCTCCATCTTCATCCTCTGGGTTCAGAGGTTCTTCAACTCTTCTCTCAGACTCACCACGTATGGAAAGCAGTGGCAACCCTTCGGTGACTTCAATGCCAAATGAGCGGCATATAAGAGCTCCTGCTCCTCCCCGTCGCTCCATCTCTTTACCAGCTGCTGAAGATGGAGGTGTGAGTGGGGTAGAAGCACCTCCAAGACCTCCATTGCCAAGGGGGATATTGCGTAGAGGACAAGGAGGTAGTTTGGGTGAACTTCATGCTGGAGTTGAAGACTGGGTGATAGAGAAGAGGCACTGGGGAGAGGATGAAGAGGAGGAGGTAGAAGATGAAGGTGTAGACACAGGAATGGAAAGTAGTGGGGAGAGAGCAGCAGAGATGCGCCCACCAACTCCTCCTGTGCCCAGAGGTGCAGCACCTGAGAAGGTTAGGCGATCACGTCCATGGTCACTACCACCCAGTGGAGCTCATGGAAGACAATGGTGTGATGAAGGTAGAGGAAAGAGAAAGTCAGTGAGCTTTGCAGAGGATGTATGGGTGCAAGAAGGCTATGCTGAGGAAGGAAAAGTACACCAGAGGTCATTACTTGTTGATCTCTCAGGGAAGAGAGGTAAGCTCTAAATCCATAATTTTGTGTTTGATATGACTTAAATTTATTTAGGTTTTAATTTTATAACCTTCAATGGCACGATGTTTTGTGAAACAAATATTAAGTTTTTACTACGAAGAGCTGGAGTGGTTGCTGATATAATAATATTGGCATATTGCATCTGAACTCCATGACTTTAATTGCTATGATTTGAGTGTGGAAATGTTATGGATACTCATGCATTGATAACAAGCTTGGTTATCTGAAGTTTACTATCATAAATTTCCTAGGTTGTGTTATCACATTGTCGATAGTTTATGTTAAACTATTACTACAACACAGCCTTGTCATTCTCATTCTGTCATGTTTTAACCATTGCATCATTCTGAATGTCTAGTAAAATTTTCCATCCAAATGGATATTTTTGAATCCTGTAATATACATAGGGCATTCAAAAAGTTCCTAAAGGCCCATTATACAATGAGAAGCGTAAGTGCTTGTTTCCAGGGAATTTTTAAGAATTCTGTGATAGATTTTGAAACTACTGAAAATTTACAGTAAAAATTACTAGAACTGACCTGATGATGTTTTACAATAGCAAAGTAAATAAATATTTTGATATCACCTAAAATAATTGGTATCTTCAGGCTCTTAATTATGGTAGTATCACTTCATTACCAATTTTTGTTGAAAGGTAGAATTGTATTTTGTTACACTATATCATTTAGAATAATACTTGCATTCAATGATATTTCCTAATTTCATTGAATCTTCATTAATTAATGTGTTTCTTTTAGCTTTGGCTCAAGCAGTTGTTGGATCTACAGAGCAGATCTGTAAGGCTGCCGGGACAGGGCCACGGGTAGCAACTACAATTGCTGAGCTTGCTATGCGAACTTTGTGTCCAACCCTTCATGATCTTTTGGCTGATGGCCTTAAAGGATCTATTGACACAGTTTTTGGTCCTGTTCATAATTCACCATGGCGTATTGCTGAAGCTTCTGGAGGTTTGTGAAAATGAATATATAAAGATACGAGGGTTGATTCAAAAGTAAGATTCCCTTATTTTTTACAAATAGACAGCATTGTTAATTTTTAAACTATTTACATTGTTTTAAAGTTTGAACATTGATTTATTTTTCTACATAATTGCTATTTAGTTCCAAGCATTTTTGTAGCTGGTTCTTCAACTTTTGTATCCCCATGTCGTAGAACTCTGCTGCCAATTAGTTGAGGAAACGAGTAACCTCTTCTTTAGCTTCATTGTCGGTCCGGAAGCATTGGCCACCTAAGTGTTCTTTCAATTTTGGGAACAGGTGGTAATCACTAGGGGGCTAAGTCCAGACTGTAGGGGGAAGTGACAGTCCAGCCAAATCCTTTCAATAGGTCCTGGGTTTGATGAGAGACATGGGGTCAAGCATTATCGTAAAGCAGCATCACACCTTTGCTCAGTCTTCCTCTCTGGCAGTTCTGGATTGCCTGTCTAAGTTTTCTTAGTGAATCGCCTGTCTGAGTTAATCGTTGTCTCAGGAGGCATAAAGTCGACCAGCAATATCCCCTTATGGTCCCAAAACACAGTCATCATGACTTTGCCAGCAGATTGTGTTTGTTTAAACTTTTTTGGAAGAGGTGAAGTTGAGTGGCGCATTTGTTGTGATTGTTGTTTTGTTACTGGAGTGAAGTGGAACACCCACTTTTCGTCTCCTGTAACAGTGGAGTCCAAAAATTCCTCCCTCTTGTCACCACATTATTGAAGAAGCTGGCAGGCACAGTCAACGCGTTGCTGCTTGTAGTTTTCTGAAAGCATTCGTGGAACCCACCACATGCACACCTTGTGATGAGCCAATTTTTCGGTTAAAATTCTCTTAATTGAAGAAGCGGAAATCTTAGGAACCCAAACTGCCAGTTCATGAATGGTGACCCTCTGATAGTAAAGCAGTAGTCACTTGACCTTTTCAACAATCTCTTCTGAAATTGACGGTCTTTTGCTCTGGCCTTCATTGTGAATGTCTGTGTGCCCAGTAGTGAACTCCCTATACCATTTGCAGACACGTTGAACGGAAATACACTTTTCACCGTAAACTTTGCACAGTTAGCAATGAATTTCTATAGGTGGAACCTTTTTCACATTTTAAAAATGGATAACTGATTGGATTTCACATCTGGAGGTAGTGGTAATTGGAAATTCCATTGTAGATGGCTGTCAGACTAAGATTGTGCATCATAGGGAAGTGGAGAAGGTTGGGACTGAGAGTGGGGAAGTTGCTGCACATGAAAAAGTTGCTGGAATTTGCCTAACACCTCTCTTTGTGGATCTATCGCATTGGGAATATTATTTTTGAATTAACCCTTGTAGAATTAATATAGATGGGTGAATTGGAGACAGTGTTCAGCTAGTGATTTATTTTTCTTCCATTTTCATATAGTGATCAAATTTTCTTGTAGATATCATAATATTAAATTGATTTCAATCCTTAATGTAAGTTTTAGATTTTAACATACTAAACTACTCTTGTAAGTTTTATTCACATTTTAATTTTGCCTATTGTTTTACTATAGAAATTTAAATTGATAGTACATCTTGGAGGAGCGTACATGACTAAAGGTTTAAATCTCATTCTAGATAGAATGTTTTCTCTTACACCTTGTTTCTTTGCTAAACTTCATTTGCAAAAGGAGTTTAGTTTATGTAGTGGATCTTTTGCTTATACCATAATTCTATTAATTTTCTGTATGGTTCAAAAGAAATATTAAAACATTGTTCAATATAAACCTATATTTTCCAACATCATACTTGTGTAAGATTTATCATATAGGCATGGCTTGCGTTGTAATTAGTCCAGACCTCGTCTTTCATTCTCATTATTAATCTTGAAAACTTTTTCTTTGGATTTAAATACTTTTTCTTTGGCTAAAGACAATTAGCAATAACAGTACTTTGACTCTTATATATATTCTCTGATTTTTCTGCTATTTTAATTTTATGAGAAATTTAAACAACATTGTTTGTTTTCTGCTTTCAGAAGCAGAGGATATATCCTTGAGATTACTTGTATCAGAACTTATGATGCAATCAACCCTCAACATAATTTTAAATCTAACATTTGCATGTAAAAATGGCTGAAGGTTGTCTGCTTTTTTTTTCTTCAATTTTTCAGAAAATTTTTATAAAACCTCTTTATAGCCTATTGATGAATCAATACCGCTCTGCCTAAGGCTTGCTCTTTCATGACCATTCAGTCACTTGAATGCTTATTCCTTATCCGAATTTTCTCATAAATAATTTGAGTCTCTTAAGAAACACTATCACCACTGTGTAAGATGCTGTGAAAGGAGAAGATATGGCTCTGAAAGTTAAAGAATGAAACATCCAAAATTTTGTAGAATTGTTTTAAATTTAGCTTCCTGACTTGGTTTTTAGTCATTTCATTAAAAAGCAGTAATTGCCAAGTTTTCTTCTGCAGTTCATTCTGTTTTATAATCTCAATTACCGTTATTTGCTTTATACTAATATTATTACAAGTTGTAAGTTTTTGTAGGTTTTTCACACCTTTCTTCTTTGTAGGTATTTTCCTTCAGTGGATACTTTTCCTAAGCTTTGTTTAGGTTTCTTTAATCCATAAATAATTTCCAGTTTATTTAATTACCTTTATTGTTGTTTATTAATTAGATCTAATTTACGTTGACAATGGGTTAAACAGAAGAGGTAACTTTAGAGGTAAAGTCTCAATTTTGCCCAAACTAAAGGCATAATTTATTTATTTATTTCTTTTCAAGGGCCACAAAGTAAGGATTATGTTGATCTTGTAATGCGCCTCAACAGTGAAGAGAAGCTCAAAGATGACAGAATGAAGTTCAATGCTTTTGTGATTGGTCTGTTGAAGTAAGTATTTTTTCATCAGGGTTTTCCCTCAGTAAATTTAAAATTCTTATTGATGGGGATGTATCTTGCAATATAAAATGATTATGTGGCATGAAAGTAGATAATTTGTTCTAAATTCTGACCATTTTTTGTTTATTTTTTATCTTATTTATCAATATATAACAGACATAGTAATACTATTTGAATTTTTGTATGTTTTACTTGTGTAACTCATAAAACTGAGAATTGGTTGTAATGGTAATAATAATAATAAATCGTCTTTATTTATGGGTGATATTGAGACTAAATAGTCTCTTCTTACATCTAACCCTTAATGACCACTTGCTAAAAAATGTCATTGTTTCATTACAGTACCTGTGCTCTTGAATCATGGTTTCTGCAATTGTGCAAGCAGGATGAAGTTATTTCTAAGCATTATCGACCTGATGGATTTATGGCTTTAGCTGCAACAGCAACTAGGGGATTAGCAGGACATGTAGGAGTGGCTCTGGGTAGCCTCTCCTCATTACATCTGCGACTTCCATTGCTTTATGAATGTGGAAAACGCAGGAGATGTGATGCAAACTCAGATACTGAACCCCTTGTGCCTGTAAGTTCCTCATTACTTATCTTAAGGAAATTCTGATTCTAAATATTTTTATGCTGACCATTCTGCATGTAGATTTGTTAGAAATTCCTATGAATAGTATCTGTTTTTCTTTTAAGATCTTTTATTGCCATGCGATTACTATTGTTTTTGGAAAATCCATTTACAGCATCCTTCACCACAACAGCGATTGCCCCTCTCTGGATGGACTGGAGCATCAATAGGGCAGTCTGCTGGTCAGGGCAGAGGTGATGGTGAGGAAGAGGAGGATGAGGTGGAGGAAGAGGAAGAAGAGGAGACAGTACAAGTGGGGAGAGGATTCATGACTTTGACTCCTATCCGCTCTCTTCCTCGACCCCTCGCTCCCCCAAAGCCACCACCACGCCCTACGGAGCATTCCCCACGTCCCCCAGCGGCAAAACTTGTCCGGGGTAAATCTGCAGACAATGTGAACAGTGGCCATTCCTCACCACGTACTGATGGGGGGAAGTTCCGTCGCCTGCAGATGCAGTGGGAGATGCTGGCGGGGAGGGAGGGCGAGGAGGAGGAAGAGGGTGGAGGGAGTGGGGCAGGTGTGAAATCCAGGATCCCCAGGCCTGTTACTTCACCTGTTCGTCCAACACCTCCTTCTCCAGCTCCTAATACTAACTCAGCAAACTCAGTATCCCCTGCTGCCACAGCCTTACGGTATCGTAGGAGGCCACAGACAACTACCTCTGGGTTAGTGGCTCCTAAGAGTGTTACTACATCAGAAGGATCACAAGGTACAGAAACTGGAGCAGCTAAACCTACACCTGGGAGGCCAGCAGTAGTGAAGAGAGCTCTGGCCTCAAAACCAGGATATAATAGGATCCCACGACCTGCATCTGTGTCCTCTGGTTATGGAATACAGCGCACCAAGAAAGAAGGTGCACCAGATGTAGAAAGGCGGTGAGTAAATATGTGAGTGGTGATGAGAAGGCTAATTTAAATCAGGATGTCATATAAGGAGTTTATTCATGTTCAAATGCCTTAAATAGTTAGATAAGATTTAATTAAGATTTCCAGACAGAAATTCTGATCAACTTTTATGGTTTAGTATGACTTTCATCTCCATCATCTTTAAATTAGGAAATGTTTATAATAATAATAATGACATTGAGTGAATTGCAATATTTATATTCCTTAAAATAGTTCATTATACTCTGATTTGAAGATATTAGATCCAGAAATCATTCCTAGTCAACTCAGTAGTGCTTCATGCTCAAAGTTTAGAGAATTAGGTGGGAATTATACGAAAGTATGTTCATAATTTCTCACATATATTAACATTCATTGAAATATTCACTCAGAGAGAACCAGTCACAGCCAGTTTGTTCACATAATATTTCTTTTTCATGAAAGAAAGAAATGCCTAATTTGCGTTAGGAAGGCATGCAACGTCCTGAGCGAGGGGGGAAAAAAGTGGAGGAGATGGAGGCCTTTTGAGAGGTTATTCTCACTGAGCGTAATGCTTTTTCCTGTGCAGGAAGCACTGCCTTCCTTATTTTCTGATGTGGACTAGGCCCATCTATGCAGTAGGCTACTGTGTGAGTGCTTTCCTTACGTGAATTAGGTATAGACATAAATGCTCTTATGGTGACTTCTACCAAAGTTAGGTAATTAGAGGTTAGCTTTCTTCATTCCTATTTACACCTTTTAAACAAAGGGCCTATTTTACCATCTCATTATTTATTTAGGTGATGGCTGGCTAATCTAATGTAAGTACCTATCCATGATTGAGGGGCTAAGCAAGAGGATAATAGAAGAAAGTTTTTGTTGTTGCTATATGATTTATGTTTTACAGATTATCCTTACCAGCATTCACTAGAAGATGATGAAGTAACTATTCCTAAACTTACCATTATTCATTTTTAACATATTTAAGGTGAAATGTTGTAGTTATGTATGAGAAATAAAACTATCATCTGGTTCATAATTTAAGTCAGGGGTGGGAAAACATTTTTCAGCAGAAGACTGGATGTACCGTTTGCCTGCATGTGAAACTAATACAATGCATGTGAGTGGAATATTGAATAAATCTGGTTGTGCTACATTACATTACATTGCAATAGGTCAGCATTGAAATTGACTGAAGAGAAAAAATGAAATCTTTATATAAACCTAAGATGGAATTTTCCATTTTGTTTTTATTTGACATGATAATCAAGAGTGGGAAATGAGGAAATGTGGGATAAAAATAAATTTTTCAAAAGCACGATATGCATTTAATACAAGAAGTGAGGAAAAGGTTGCATTGAATATCTGGAAAGACTATGTGTGGCCTGAAGGCCTCGGGTTCCCCATCTCTGGTTTAAGTACTTATTGTAGGGTATCTGAATGTCATCAAAGTTCTCTAATATCTGATCAGCCATCTATACAATCCACTTCAATACATTGTACTTCATTTAAGCAAGGGGAATTTGTGATAATTTTTATCTGGCCAAATGCTTATTTTTAATATTTAGGGTTGTTCGTGCACTATGCAACCGAGATGCTTCTGCAGGAGGACATCTTGCATTCCTGGAGGGTGATGAGCTCTCTGTAGCACTTGATGTGGATTCCAGGTGGCTTCTATGCACTCGTGGAGATCGAAGAGGTCTTGTGCCCAAGGCAGCAGTAACTCCAGCAGTCACAAGGGTGTCGTGAGCTGGAGCAAATATATCTACGAAGAGAAAGTTTTGAGTTTGAATTAAGTGATTCATCAATATTGACACTACAAGTTGTGCAGAGGAAGCTGTGAAGCCATTGGAGCAGTATCTTCCCATCTTTCCTTTCATACTCCCTTTTCATTTCTCATTCATTGTTCCTTGTCCTATCCAAACACTATCTTGCTGATTCTCTTTCTTTCTCTGTATTTGCTCTCCTTTCTACCAAGGGTTAACCTTTGATATCTCAATGGTCATAACCTACCATTAACCCAGAATGCTTTATTCTGCTTAGGCTCAAGTTTTTCTCTTGTGATATAATCATAAACCTATACCTAATGCTTCACTTAAAAGCTTCTTCATCATCTTCACTTAGTTCATTATTATTTATCATTGCCATACCATTCCAAATAACTGTACTTTTAGTTTTGTTACTTCTTGTTATTTTTATGTACAAAGTCATTTGTATATTTTCTTTGTATCAAACTCATGGTGCCTTTTGTAACTGTTATCACTCAACTATCATTACATTGTACACAAATTCATCCTAAAATTTTTATTTGTTAATTGTTATATAGAAGTGATATTTTACATACTTTTTTCATTTTCATATAAATTATATGTTGTTTTGTCTTTCTCAGATTTATCTGTTCTTTCTCAATTTAATGCTGTATATTATTTAACATTTCATTCATTTTAATTCATCTGAGTCTTTGTTCTGCTCTCCAATATTGAAAACTCTCCATAGTAGTGCATATAGGTAAAATAAATGGAGAATATCATCCATTGGTAATAACCTAAATACACTTATGGCATTTGTCCTGTAGAGATAATATTAACATTTATTCAATTTTTGTTTGAAAAATGTTGAGAGATATTACCCTACTTGGAAAGATGAGGAATGTAATTTTAAAAAAACAGAACAGCCCTTTATTCTGTATGAATTATTTATGAACTAATTGTAGCCTCTGAAAGTGAATTTGCCTTAATTATTCTGTCTGATGTAGAGGACATAAAATATAATAAATGATTACTTTCCTTCTTGTAAATAATAACAGATAACAATAGTGGAAACCAAGGCTACTCAAGTGGAAAGATGTATGTATGTTGAGGATACAGCAATAGAAGATATTGTGAATTTTTATTTGAAAGATGCTTCAGCCAGGATCATTGGCTCTGCCTCCAAAGGTTCTAATAATCAGAGTCAAGACGAGCACACTTTGGAGTAAATATTTCAATATTTAATTTGCCCTATTCCTGTTATGAATGTGATGTATATAAGTTCACTTAATTTCATTATGTATATAACTGGTCACAGTATAACTGTGACCTGGTCAGGTGGTGTGTCTTGTGTCATTGTAATGCATGTGTTTTTTCATCATTATGCTTCATTCATCTGTGGAAGAGTTCATGATCTCCTCATGTCAGCATCTGTATTATTTCAAGGAATCTGAAGTTGTCATTAAGTATGGCTTTCCTAATGTAAATGTACATACTGCTGAACAAAATATGTGATATGTATCATGTACTCATGTAAAACATTTAATATACATAGATTTAATTCATTGCTTTTTTTTTCTTCTGAAAATTTTATTGCAGATATTCGTTAATTTACGACCACGTTTAGTACCAAACATCAGGTCAATTGGATATAAGTCGGACTTTCATCACTTACGGTAGTTTCTTATAGAAGTACTACCTATGTAGAAAAGCTTTTGATGTAAATACCTACCTATAGTAGAAAAGCTCACTTCTGAAAAACATACTTGGAAATTAATGTAGACTCAACTGATGTTGATTCATCTGTGTTTGGCCTGGGTGGGTGATATCTTTTATCTATCTGTTGTGTAACTGTGGTTGTAACTCAAACTGTTGTAAGTTACGCAGATTATGAGTTGAAGACTACCTCTGTATCTTAATTTTGTTACATATAAGTTAGGATGAATGAATCAATTACTACTCTGTTCTTATATATATCCTCAGTTTCTGAAATAATTACAATCTTTCTTCTCCAGTATTATAAATTACATGGAAAATTTATTTGAGAAACTAACATTCCTTTAGCAAATTTTATTGGTTCAAATTTTTAGAGAAATAGCTGGATCCTCTCTTTAGCAGTCACCTCCTTAAGTGGCCATTTTTTTTTTGGGAAGGGAACAAATTTCCCACATAAGCAATGTAATTTTTCCCACTTTTCACCAGTCACCTCCTTCAGAGGCCAACGGTCACCCTATCTTAGGCCAGCAGCCACTATTTCTGTGGCCAGAGAGTCACGTCACTCTCAGGGATTTCTGTTTTCTTTTCACTAACTAATCAAAGGACCCGTCTAAGGTGGCCACTTGTGAAGAGGGTCGTTCTCTGGTGTATAGCATCAGTACAAAGTCCTTATCTATGGGACAACTGTAAATACCTTTATTCATCAAGCAAACCCTTCTCAGTAATACAGGGTAGGTGCTAGAGCACTACAATGATCTGAATGGAGACTGGGAAGCTAGAATAAGGCCTGGTATTATTATGTATACTTAAAATGGACTTTAAGTGAAATCTTCATTTTAACTCTAACAAACCATATTATAATCGATACTCAAGTTAAACATAACTTTAAGTACCAGATTCAGCGAGCTTTAAGTGATAAAGCAATGTTAAACTGCAATGCAACACTGATATGAACAAACTATATGGCGGACAAATGTCAGGCAAGCTTCTTGCCTCAGTTAGTTTGTTGTCAGAAATAGACTTTGTTCTGCAGAATATCATTGAAAAATTCATTTGAATATTTAAAATAAAGTGGTATGTTTCCTATACATTCACTTCTCATGACATTGTCTTTTTCCTCTTCGTAAATCGTCACATTTCCATGTTGGATGTTGTGAAGTTTATTTTTAAGTTATAAGATGTTTCATAAATGTGATAAGTACTTATTCCACCTGAGTGATTTTATAATGGCCGCAACGCAGATGATCTATCCAAGTCGTTACAGATAATTGGAAGTAAAATGAAAGATGCCATTATCGTTGTGGGAGGAGTTTTTTACCTTACTCGTATTAATTGGGAAAAATGTAACATGTTCAAAAACTAGTAGAGAGAAAAAAAATCGGAGAAATTAATTGATACTTTTTCGTTGCACGGTCTCAATAAGTAAATACGAAGATAACTCGGACGACTCGTGCGGGTCAAGGCAGCACTCTTGATTTACTATTCTCAATGCAGTTGACGGTATTTCAGACCATGAAGTGATAATGGCAGAAATGAAGGCATTTATGGTTAAATCTCTTAAGCCACCGAGGCAAGTATACGTATTTTGCAAAGCGAAACTTTCGGAGTTCAAGAGTTACATTAACGAGCGAAGCGATGATTTCTGCCGCTTCATGGGTGCGAATACAGTCGATGATAATTGGATAGTTTCTTAGCATAATCAAAGGTTTAGTTATGGCACGTTGGACGAAGCCAAAATTGCGGGCATTGCATAGGAAGCAAGGAGTAATTCGCTCGCGACTGAAGATACTTAAAGCTTGCGGAGCAAACCTAGAGCTCGAACAGCGAAAGTATAGAGAAAATGTAATTGGAAAGTTACTGCGACACATCCATAGGAAAAGGCTCCGGGAACAGCAGGTATTCCCTCCCTTGTCATACAAACGTTAGTTTGTGAGCTTGCACCCCTTCTTCTCCTCTTCTACTAGAAATCATTGGATGAGGCTTCTGTCCCAATGTCGTGGAAAAAAGCAAGCGTCACTCCAGTTCCTAAGAATGGGCGTTACCCAAATCCAGATGACTATGGTCCAATTTCACTTACTTCGATATTCTGCAAAATTATGGAGCACATTATAACGAGCTCTATAATGAGTTTTCTTACAGAAGAGGGAGCAATTAGTCTGGGCCAGCACGGGTTCCGCAAAGGAAGGTCATGTGAGACCCAGTTAGCTCTTTTCATGAACTACATAGCTAAGGCAGCAGATAAGGGTGTTAGAACAGACGCAGTATTTTAGATTTCAGGAAGGCATTTGACAGTGTCCCACATTAAACTAATTCAAAAGCTGAATGCCTACGCTATCGACAAAAAGGTAGTCAGATGGATAAAATCTTTCCTCCAAAGCAGATCTCAGAGGGTTGCGTTGGACGGAGTTTTATCTGAAGAAGTACGTATCACATCAGGTATTCCGCAGGAAAACGTTTCAGGGACGATTTCGTTCCTCATTTACATTAACGACCTGGTGGATAATGTAGAGAGCAAAGTTAAGATTATTTGCTGATGATACTCTCTTACATAGAGAGATTGCATCAGAAGATGATGTCTTTCACGCGTTCCACTAACGTTATTAGCGAACAATACCTAATTTCAGGATATCCGTTACAGTTCATGCGTTACAATAAATACCTAGGAGTTACATTCAGTAGTAGTTTATCGTTTAAGGAACATATTCGCGATATTACAGGAAACGCAAATAGAATGCATAGATTAATAAGTAGAACATTGAGAGGATGCCCATCTAGAGTTAAAGAAATTGCGTACTTTACTCTCATTCGACCAAGTATTGAGTACTGCTGCGCAGTCTGGAATCCACACGAAGTAGGGTTGGTCTGAGATTTACAGATGGTTCAACGTAGAGCTGCCCGTTTTGTTAGTGGATATTTCAGGTTCGACAGTAGCGTTACAGCCATGATAAAATCACTTTGGTGGAACTCATTGCAAGAGAGAATATCTGATTACAGACGAAAGCTTTTCGAAAATTTCATCGGTGCAGAATTTTTAGGCGAAGTAAAGGCTATTGTCATTCCGGTAAACAGCGAGCGCGATCTTCAAGAGGCGACGACCAAGCGTTACAAGGAAATAATCGCTAATAGTAACTTTTGGTCGTTCTTTCCGAATAGCATCAGAGAATATATTAGGATAGATTAGGTAACGTGTTAATACACCCCCTGCCATATGCCACTGGCGGCTTGCAGGGTAAAAATCTAAATATATGGAATCATATTCGCCATCGGGAGGTCGGTATAAAGAGCAAAAATGAGCTTTACTTCCATTTTTGAATTTTGCTAATTTCCCAAGTCTTTGGATGCATAGACTACCTACGTGAAAATATTATCACCAGGTATCAGTTCATCGGTCAAACTTGTTACACTTGTAATTAAACATTAGATGGGCATCTTAATGCGAACCTTAATTTTGAAAATACTGTCGGTTTTCTTTTCACCGCGGCGCGTGCACGTTCGTGCATTAACACGTTCGCTATCGGGCTCGATTCACGTCGCAATCACAAATGTTTAGGGTTACCACTTTGGTAAAGATAAGTTTGTTGGGGTTAATGAAACTCTTTATTTACCAATATATACAATCTTGGCGATCGCAATGAGCATTCTGGCGATCTTCACAGGGTAAGCATCGACGAGAGACTGTCTCTGACCACTTTCCGTTCTCACAGAGAAAGAAAAAGTTAGTGCCAATGACCAGTCAGAAAAAGGCATGATCCAATTCAATGAGGGACACTACAATGTAGATGATTACAAATGCCTACAAAATAATCGTAAGCTGCGCCTAATGCCCGTGCGTGGGGAGAGTTTCTGCCGTTTCTGCTTAATTTCTGTTTTCCAAGGATCACGCCAGCGTGGTCGAAATGGGAACGTCAAGTTACGCATGCGGAATAGAGCGTGGTGCAAAGCGGCATTTGCAAGCGGCCGTCATCGCGGAGTAGTGCAGTGGTCAGTCATCACAACTTTGTGTAACTCTTCGGTAAGCTATTCCATAATAATATACTCTGTATAAATATATCAATGAATATTTGAATGGATGATCTTTTGTTATTATTTACTCGTAAGATTTTTTACTGATTGTGTAAACCATTGGTTGCCTACAATTTTATGTATTCCTCTCCACCAAAATATGAAGTCTATACGTTGTACTTTGAGGATAAGAAGCTTTTATCAACAAAATTATCATGAGAAATGAACACATGACCTGGGTTCCTTCTCCATTGGAAATTTTAAAATATGTATGCATAATACATCAATGATATTTCATCACCGGCCGCGGTGGCGGAGTGGTTAGCGTGATAGCTTTCCAACACTAAGGTCGCGGGTTCGAATCCCGGCTACTCGGATCTTTCCGATAATGGAATGCTTGTGTGTACTTGTAAATATTAATAATTATTAAAATGGATGTAATTGGGGTAAACCTGTTTAAATTATTATTATTATCACTACTTGTGTCAGATGCTTGTCCATAGGGGTGCTAAGTGTAATATTTAACATCTTACATAATAAGTTTGTTGTTGACAACAAAGTGTAATCTATTCTGATATATGCTTTTCTTCGGTCGAAAAAAAAATATGTAGTTGACTCGTTTTCGTACTTAGAAATATAAGCATTAATTCAAATAAGAACGTATTTTAAAAGAAAAGTATATACACTGTGTTGATGAAAAGATCTAATTCATCATGTCAACAAGCTTTAATCGCTTATATATCCCTGTATATAGGACAGAGAGGAACTTTCCAATGCAACTTTTTCCTTCAGGGGCTCCCAGATAGCAAAAAATAGCCAAGTGGGCAACGCGTTCGACTTCGGCGAAAGCGGTCCTGGGTTCGATTCCCGGTGGGGGCCTACATGCGAAATGACCAAGGCAGTTGAAGCACTTTTCACAATACTACTACTACTACTAACTTTTTCCTTCTAATCCATCACAACATTCATCTATGCCTCTGATCAGATGAGGTGTCAAATATATAACTGATGATGCCATGGCATCAAAAAACTGCCTCACAGGATGCTGCTCCCTTTCCTTTGCCATGCTAGGTAGTATTTCTCGAAGAAAGGCCATCCTCTCCTCTCATCCCTTCCTCAACTCCTCCAGAAACAACTCCAAGTTCCACCTCTCCTTTGAAACCTGGATGTCCTGGCTGCTGTTCTGGCTCTCATCCTGTCCATCCTCAATATTTTCTCCCTCTACATCAGAGGGGATTTCCACAACCTAACTTCTTGTGATAGTTGAAGGAGACGTTTCAGTCTCCTCAAGACTGGATCTGGAACTGTGGACATTGTCAACATGAGTGACTTAGCATAAAAGACACAGATTTAGTATGTTATGTTGATATATAAGTACATAGCACTTACACTCTTTCTGAGAATGACTCATCCAGGAACTGCAACCTGGTGTCATATTTCGATTTGCTGGTTGCTGCAGAACCAGTGCCCATCTTCTTTTTGTTCTTCTTGTATGAGTCCCTTATGGTCCTCCACCATGTTTGACATGCTAAAACTGTTTTATATTTGTTTTAGGTTTTTAACAACAAGAGAGAGCTACAGGTCCTTAGCCTTTCAATTCAGAATATCTCATAGCTGGATTAGTACATTTTTGCCTATAGTTCTGAAAGTCATTTGCCAGAGGTTGATGAAGGAAGCCATGCCTAAATCAGGCAACTGAGGATTTCTGCAGTTTGTGGAATTTTCCCAACTACTGTGCTGTGTTAGATGGGAAGCACATCAGGATAGTAAGACCTAAGAACTCAGGCTCTTTATATTAATTACAAAAACTATTTAATGAACTAATGTTGCACGTGTTGCTTTTTCTTACTGCTTATCCCAGTTCTTTTACTACTTCTTTCCACAAGTTTTTCTTTCATTTATTGTCCTTGTATGTATTTAGTCTCATTGAATATAAGTAAGGATACTTGCACACCAGTTCGATTAGCATATCGTCTGTAGCCAGGTCAAAAAGCTTTGACTCCATCTCTGGACTTCCGCTTCATGTCACGCTGAGGTTGCTCTGGTCTCAACTGCTCTGCATGGTGTTAGCATGGTTCACCAGTATGAATCATGCACACTTCTTGGAAACCACTATCAAGAAAACTCTAGTGAGCAACTTCAGCGCTAGTGCATTTTCATGCATGCAGAATCCTTGGAAAACAGGGCTTTATGGATAAAATTAATGGTATCCAGCGATACTTGGTGGAATGACATAGTTAAAATATTTAAACTAAAATGGGTAAAGATGACTTTGCGCAAGATGGTGCGCACCCAGGAAAAATCCCAAGGAAGAATGTGGTGGGTAGTCATTTCAGCAATATAGTGGATTATTTCTAATTTGCAGCTGAAATTTTCAGGAGACATTGGAAAATGAAGGAGTCTATGGATTAATGAATGGAAAGCCACGAGATAGAATCTCCAGGAAATTCAGTGAACTATTAGTTTCAAGTTTGTGACTGAAAGTGATGGAAAGACAAATGGAGTTGAGGTGAGAGACAAATTGGGTTACTTGACAGTTAGTGCCCGTCAACAAACAAAAAATATTATCTACATATGTGTACCATTTAAATACATTGGCCACAAGTGCAGAATTGTTGTTGAAAGTCTTTGGACAAATTTCCAAGCCATTGCATGGTTTAACGGAAAAGAAAAGACCATTCATTTGGACAATCAAATGCAGCCAAGCAATCCACTTAGGAAATGTCAGACAATAGTTGGACAACAGACATCAACTAAGCTGGAAGAAAATCTTGAGATATGGACCAACTGTGAAAGCCTATTGGTTGCAGTGAGATTCCTTGAGCTTGGGTAAAGACGTGATCATTCGGAAGTGGGAAAGTGTGGATGGAAAAACTGTCCCCAACTGCCACCAAGTTCCCAACATGAAGCTACAGGTTACACTCCTATTGACCGGAAGAGAAACGAGACTCCCCATTGACATGATTTTCGGCGTACCAACCACTGAAGAGGACGACCAACAAGTTTTACTTCTGAAATATGACAGACAGCATGCAGTGAGCTTCTCACGGAGATCACACTCAAGAGATCTTTCAAATCCCTGTCTACTGCATGAATTCCTGAGAGCAGTCAAGATGTCGTCTCACTTTCAAAAGATTGCAGTGGCTGTAGTAATTCTTGATTATTATAAAAGAAGGAATAATAATAAAAAGAAAAGAATGTGGGTTAAGCCATGGATAGAAAGAAGGCGTTCTTCTGGATTGGGACAAGCGTTAATACGAGAATTACAAATCAAAGATGCACAGCAGTTCAGAAATTTTTGCAGACTGACGAGCAGTGAAGTTGAGTTCATTATAGAATCACTGGGACTTGCAATCTTTAAAAAGGATACCAAAATCAGGAAGTCAATATCAGTGCGTGATAGAGTGATGGTTACACTCAGGCATGTACACATAATTACAATGCACTCCTACAATTTTTCTTTTCAAAGCTTGAATTCTGTTCTCCAACTTATCTGCTCTAACATGAAAAAAATTTCAGGCTATTCTTACGGCAGCTTCCAATAGCTTTTTCCTATACCTGCATGCACAATAGGCAGAATAGTAAAAGAAGTAGCACCCGCTATTTACAACTCTCTCAATGGAAAATATTTACAGGTAACAAAATTTGTATCAGAACTAGAAATTAGAACTTACACAAGCGGAATGCTTTTGTCTTTTGAAGGAAAAACAAATACAATGTACATAGCAGAAATAGTTATATATTTATTTCATAAAATCATATACATAAAAAAAGGCACCCACTTAAATATCACTGCCATTAAAACTTCAGCTGGTTACAATTCAACAGTTTGCGTTGAGGTGCTAGGTGAAAGAAAACTGTAATGAAAGTTGCTGACGGTAGCTTGAAAAGATTCATCTTCCTCCGCTGCATACAACCGGTTTTGAATAGATATTTGAATATTGCTTATTAAATTATAATTGTAAAATGATAACAATCATTCATCTTCACCAATATCGAACATGATATTTGCTGCTGTGTATTATCGATTGAAAATTAGTCTTTACAGTTTCCAAAAAACACAAATGAATGGCTAAAAATAGCAGAAGATTTTGAGAAACTGTGGAATTTTCCTCACTGCCTCAGTACCATGGATGGAAAACATATTGTCTTGCAAGCTCCTGATAAAAGTGGGAGTCTTTTCTACAACTACAAAGGGAATCGCAGCATTGTGTTATTGGGAGTATTGGACACTAATTATAAATTCATTTACATAGACATTGGTTGCAACAACCGAATTTCTGATGGAGGAGTATTTTCTAATTGCAGTTTGTATGATAATTTGGAAAAAAACATTTTACCTCTACCACATCCTGAACCTCTAACACCACTAAACTCTGAGAAACACCAGTACCATACTGTCTTATCAGTGATGATGCATTTACAATGAAAGAGTACCTTTTAAAACCTTACCCTTTTTGTGATCAACCTGCTCCAAATCGAATTTTTAACTATCGGATTTCAAGAGCTTGGAGAACAGTAGAAAATAGTTTTGGGATTTTAGCAAACAGATTTCAAGTGCTAAGAAAACCTATGCTATTGAACCCTAATACATTTAAATACATAATATTGGCCCTTCATAATTTTTTATTGAATAGAAATGATTCTGTATATTTAGGAAATGGAATTATGGATTCAGAAGATGCTGTAAGTTGAGATATAGGTCCTGGACTTTGGCGTAGTGAAGGCAATCCAGAAAATACATTTTTTCATTGGAACAAGGTAAAAAAAATAATTTTGCCATGTCACAAAAAGATGTACAAGATGAATTCAAAGATATAATATAATCCCAAGGAAGGATGGACTTGAAAAAAGTCTGACTGGACCAGGAATCAAAACCCGGGTCTCCCAATTGCCGGTTGGGTGCTCTGTCCGTTGAGCTATCCCAGCAGAACATTTCTCCAAGCCATTCGGGAGACTTTGTTGGAAAGGATGTTGCGAGTTCATCCACATGGTGGCATCGTTCGCAGTCTTAGCTTCATCGAAGCACCGGCCACACAAAGTAATGGAAAGGAAACCCACTTTAGGTTGTAAACACAGGAAAATGGGTAAGGGTGACTTTGCGCAAGATGGTGCGCACCGAGTAAAAATTCCCAAGAAAGAATGGACTTGAAAAACGTCTGACGGGACCGGAAATCGAACTTCTATGTTACTCCTTCTACACTATGAAGATCCCCGTGACTTTGCAGGAGAAAGAGGGCCGAAACACGACTTAGATGTGGGTTCGAATGAATTTTCCTTTCTGCAATATATGTTAGGAGGTGAATCCTTTTTTAAAAATATAGTGGATAATATCAACAAATACGCAGAGCATTGTCGAAATTCAGAAAAGATTGATAAAGACTGGGTAGAAGTTACGTACAACAAAATGGTAGCTTATTTTGGAGTTCTTCCATATATGGGAGTGTTTGATTTGCCAGAAAGCAGAGACTACTGGCAAGTCAGGCTGTTGTTAACTGTTATGAACAATAGGGATGCTACGGAGGTGATTTTATCGGAGTGGGAGTCAGATTCGGAGGTTTCATTCCGACCTCTGTCGGAGTCGGAGGTAACAGAATTACATTAGGAAACCATAAAATTTGCTTAAAATAACCTTTATTTGCAAAATGAGAAAAAGAAAATTTTGAATTGTTACAAAAGTTAATGAAACTGAAAATAAACTAGCAAATGTTTGTATCTGTAGGACAAATTTACAAACTAATAGTCAAGATTTATAGTTGATAAATTATATTTACAGTAATTTGGATGCTTTTCGCCATCCAGTCTATTTCTAAAATGGTTATACATGTTTACCTAGGTAAAAAGGAAAAGAGAAATAAAGATATGCTCCTGGGAAGCCAAGTGGTAATAAACTTATTAGAAAAGCAACTTGGTTTGAACCATAATGTGTATTTCGATAGTTATTTTTTTCAAGTGTCGGACTAATGAATACACTTTATGATAATAAAACATATGCTTGTGCTACTACCAGACCAACTCATAAAGACTGGCCCACAGAACTAAAATTTCCTAAGAAACTAAAACTTAAAAGAGGAGAAAGCAAAAGTTTGCAGAGGGGAATAGTAATGGCTATGGTGTGACATGACAATCAAAATGGCAGTATGCTTTCAACAAATTGTGACCCCAACTCAAGTGTCTCAGTTTCTAGAAAAATGAGGATAGGAAACAAGCAAATTAAAATTCTGTGTTCACAGTCAGTTATGTAGACAGGGCTGATCAATTTAGAAGTTACTATGGTTTTGGTAGAATGACGAAGAAGTGGTGGAAATATTTATTTGCATTCTTTGTAAACACTGTGATTGTAAATAGCTACATTTTGTTCATAGAAACAAACTCTCCGTCTTTTTCTTGTCATAGACCCACACACAAAGATTTTAGACTTGTTGCTCTTTACAAACAGATGATTGGCAATTTTACATCCCGAAATATTTCTGGCCGTAAAAGGACTTAACCATTTGCTTCATCATCAACAAAGTACAACCACCTTTTGATAAAAATAGATGGAAGAAAAAAAGCGTGTGCCTACTGCAGCCATAAGAAAAGACGAACACCTACGGGAACAAACTTCATGGAAATGCAGAAGCTGTGATTTGCCTTTATGTAAAGTGGGATGTTTTCTTGCTTATCATGAAGAAAAAGGAGTGGATATCAGTTACTAATAATCCTATAAGGTAGGAAAATTTTTATTTAAGAAACAAATACATGTAAAAGTATAGCCTAAAATTTCAAAAATATTTAAAAAGTTTCTCCCAAGTTATTTAGAATAATGTTGACCGAAGTATGCTTAGTAAGCTGACGACGAATTAATACCCCCGATTCTGGGGATACGGGGTATTTAAATCTTCCTACTCAACGGAGATTTAAAACTCGGCCGGTTTTGGCCAAGATAGGAAGGAAAGAGTCAAAGAACATTATAAAAATCTCAAAAAGCAGTACAAAAATCAGGTTAAACTGACAAAACGAAACTACAATATTAACCAAATAAGAAACTCAGGTAACACAATGAAATCTATATGAAAGGTACTAAACTCAGAATCAGGAAAAGAACCCAAACACCATGATATTGACTCAGTCATAATATAGAGGTAACTGATCCTTCAGATATAGCTGATATTTTAAATGAGTACATTATAGGATATCGGCCCAACATAGTTCAACACCAACAAACAAAAAATTCCTTCACAACTGCCTCTCTGCATAGCCTAAATCATAACAATACTTTCTTGTATCCAACTAATGAAATTGAAATAAAACAAACGATTGAAAAAATAAATAAAAAGAACTCTGCTGGTTTGGATGATGTTCCTTGTTCACTATTAAAAGGTCCTGTAATAAACTGTATCCTCTGGTATTTTTCCAGATGCTTTAAAAACATCTAATGTCAGCCCAATATTAAAAAAATGGTAATCTATGTTCAATAGAAAATGATCGTCCCATCTCAAAACTATCAGTATTTTCTAAAATCATTGAAACTATTATTTCTAATATAATTACATCTTTCCTAGATAAATATAAATTATTCCAAGGGAGGGCATATCGAACATGTCTAAGGAGAAAGTAGCTGGCCAAGATGAGGTAGATGGTACTTAAGTTCAGGATAAGTAATGTAAAGGAATTGCTTACATTTGAACTGGTTAACATTATGATCCAAATTTCATTGACATTACTACTTCATGAAAGAATTATTAGTGTCCTGTAGCCTAATCACATCAATAGGTTAAGTTTTTAGCCTATTTTGTTGTTCTTACTTAAGCAAGCGATGTAGCATTTATTTTCAGCTCATTGCTGAAACAAATGTTAAAAACACTCAATTTCACGTTGATTTGAATGTATCAGACAATTATGCAGGTCGATTGGACATACGTTACTTGAGTGTTGTAATTTTCTTGGGCATTAATTCTATTCTCTACTCCTATTATTCACTGCAAATCTTTACTAAAAGCTGTTACATGTATTAAGTATAACTTTAATATTTCTTAATTGTATGTAACTTAAAAGTAATACACCTCATTCCTCAATGATTAGAATCCAGTTATGATTGTTAACTGCTGCAACTATCTTTGTAACTATTAGCTAGCCATAGAAGTTAAATCAAGACGTTTTTGTGTTATCAGTTTAAATAATTTATTATTTATGTACATAAAATATTTTTATACATTAAAATATTCCTCAAATTCGTTTCTAACATCTATGGCATATTGTGCAACTCTGTTACCATGCTCTAGGTCAATTGGTTTTAGAGGAACAGAGTTAATCTCTTGGTTATCTACTGATTGAGGTCCTTTGCTGCATAAGTAATTATGTAATGCACAGCAAGCTAGTACAATTTTTTCGACTTTATCTGCATTTAAGTTGATGGTGGTCAATAGAACCCTAAATCGGTTACATAATATTCCAAAAGCACTCTCAACAACACGCCTCCCCCGACTCAGCCTGTTATACCTCAACCTTGATTCAGATAGGCCTCACTGTGGATATGGCTTTATTATCCTGTGCATGAGAGGAAATGCTTGGTCTGCCAACAAAACATATGGTACACTCATTTCACGATATGGCAATGGTTTATTCTCTGGTATATTCAGTGTGTTATTGATGAGAACTTTCATATAGTTCACTTTCTCGGAACACCACACTGTCATTAACTCTTATATTAACTCCAACATATATATACTTAAATTTATACAGTGCATCGGCAACAGCCATCAGAATGATACGAAGATGTCCCTTATAATTATAATAATAACTCCCCATGTTCCGTGGAGCCCTGAAGTTCACATGCTTGCCATCTACTGCCCCAATACGATTCGGTACTTGCCATAAGTTCAGGAAGTCATGGGAAATAGATTCCCATTCTGCCTCAGTGGCAGGAACCTGGAAAGAATGGATTTAAATATTAAGAAATATTCGTGATTGTTTTACAGGGTATGTTCCTGAAAGAGAAATGCCATGAGGGCAGTGCATCTCCTTCACTTTCAGAATGCAGCTTAAGGATCAGTACTCCTCATGGCCAAGGGAGGAGAAGGAAGAGGGACAGTGAAAGCTCTGCCATACCCCTTGCAGTTAAAGGGCTACATGAGATTGGAGTTTCCCTGCAGGGGATTGTGGCAGATAGACAAGCCAAGGAAAACAATCCAAATGTGCATCTGGCCCACTATATACAAAGCAAGTTGGATTCCTATGATGATCAAAATCTTTGAAACAAGGTGGAGCAGAAGCTCATTCAGGTTTTGTTTGATGCAGATGTGACTGCCTCCCTTATGAGGGAGGCAAATGACCATTAAATTTTTAACCTTTTGACTTCCTGTTTTTCATTCATTGGAACAACCTTTTCCCTTAGCTTATTTTTTATACTGCAGAAACTCGTTTCTTATTCACTGGTAAAATTAATGTAACATTTAATCTCATAAAAATTGACTACCAATTCTGAGGTAACTAATTCATTTGTATGGGATTACTTCATTGACCAGCAATAGACAAATATATGTTGAAAGATCTCACCTGAATAACGTGGTGCAGGGCATAGTAGATAGCATTGCATACTTCTGGGATAAATCGTACTTTCATGTATCCTACAAGAATACATTAGACTCCTAAATGATTCACCTGTAGCCAAAAATCGCAGGGTAGTCATTAACCTGCAGTTAAAAAAGAAAGTGTTACTGAGAATCTTGCCGTGGAAAAAGCGATCTAAGAAACAGAACTACATACTTTCTTTCTGCGGAAAGACTTTGCCTCATCAACGTATCTGCCTTCGAGATTCGGCCCTCCACTAGTGATAAAAACTCGCTGAATTCGGTTACGTTTAATCTCAAAAAGTTGTTATACGCTGACGGGTCCTCCACTCTCAGTTCATGCTCCACCATTCCTAAAATCCCGTGACCATGTTCTCGTCTCCGAATCCACTCCCTGCACCATGTTTTACGGCGCCGATTAAGTCAGTTTCCAATTTCTTCTTCAGCTACCTCAGCCAGAATTTTAGCAGCAGCAGCACATATCAGTGTTGCTTCTTCAGCATCCATTTCTAGGCAGCTTTAATCATTGATATGATTATTGTAATAAGCAATAATTCTACCACCCTTTCCTTTCTATCTCGTACTTAATAATAAAGCATTTTGCATTCCTTAATTATAGTATCTAATAGTGCCAAATGTAGTGCACTCGTACAGTACATAAGAGCGTTCATGTAGCCAATATTGGTGACAATATTGTTCTCATCTTGCTGAACAGATCACCCAATATTGGGCTACTTTCTTGTGCCAATTATTGGGCAATTTATTGGCCAATAAATTGGACCATTTCATATGGGCTTAAGGATACTCTTGGTATATTTCATACAAAAGCCTTTGATTCAGTTGACCATACCATCTTACTAAATAAATTAAAATATTTTGGCATATCAGGAATTGCTCATGGTTTACTTTCTCTCTATCTAGAAAATAGGAAACAATATGTTCAAATTAACTCCAAAAAAAGACAACAAAAGCTATTCCCCAAAATGTGTTTATGTTACAAGAGGTGTGCCTCAAGGTTCAATATTAGGTCCCCTGTTGTTTTTATTATATGTAAATGATCTCTCATCCTCATTAATCAGAAAGACTTATGATATGCAGATGATACAACTAATGTATTAATTGATAATACTAACACAGCCGCATTAGCCCAGGTAACAATAAACAATATGGAAAATTGGTGTGCTACTAATAATGTTTTACTAAATATGTATATCAAAATATGTATTCTTGAGATTTCATCCTCACCAGAAATTGCTAACCTCCAATCTAACATTGACATTAAATACTTGTCCTCTAAAGAATTTATTAGATGTCGTTCAGAAATGAGTACAGAGATGATTCCTATAACACTATTTATTGTTGAGATGCATCCCATCGTCCGATGAGGATAGGTACACAGTCAGCATGGCTAGGCACAAAAAGCTACTGCTGCACCATCACGTGCAAAACCAGAAGTGAAACAGCACAATACGCTGACCAACTATGAAGGCAGAAAAGATACTACAAACAATGTAAAAGCAAAAAATAATAACCTTGCGGTTTGCACCGCGGTAAAATCAAATCATCATAACAGAATTCTCCTATAAAAAAATTTCTGGGAGNTTATAAACTGTGATAATAATAGTGAACAATCAAACATTAAAGATTATGAAAAATAAAACTTCGTAAACTTTAGAATGTCCTTCCACGAAGTACGGCCTTCCATGATAGAATTTAATCAAACATTAAGTTTAAAATTTTAAGATTTAAGAATGAGATAAAAAATGAAGGAGATTAAGTTATTCTTGAAGTTATTTATACAAACTTGTGTTTGTCAACTGAAGCACTCAGACTTGCCAAAGGAAAATATCAAATATGTCGAGCTATGCAAGTCTATCAGAAAATGGGCAATAAGAATCTTATGTAAAGCTAATAAATCTACAAGTTGTCGTGGGTTTTTTAAACAATTAAAGATTTTACCATTTACCTGTATTTACATATATCATGCATTGTTATTTGTCAAGGAAAACATAAATGAACTAGATGTAAAACGAAATTTTGATATCCATAGCTATCATACAAGAAGTAGTTATGATATCAATTTAAAAAATCATAATTTAAAAATGTATAGTAATGGCCCAACATACTTTTGATGCAAACTACTAAATGAACTACCTCAACACATGAAAAAAGAAAACAAAATTTTTATATTTAAAAGAAATGTCAAATCATTACTTCAAGAAAATTATTTCTATTTGAATTGAAAATTTGAAAAATATATGGAATTTTTCATGAAATAATTTACAAATAATATGTATGTTTTATAATAGTTTTTTGTTTGCTCTGTAATAGTATTTTAACCATGACGAGTCCTATATTTGTATTACAAATCACTTGGATCAATAAAATACTATACTATTTCTACTATTTGTAATTTTAGCATAGGTTTCCCAGATGCCCTTCTTACCTTATGCTATTGTTCTTTGCCTGAAAAGGGGTTCAAAGCTTGCTACAAAAGGAATTAATCCAAGTACTCAAAATGACTGATATTAAAGATAAAAAACCGGCAAGTGTATCCTGGCAAATCCTGGTATTAATACCCAGATTTGTCAGGATATACTCGCCTGTGAAATCACCAGCAGTCCAAAGATTAAAAATTGTTACCAAGTTGAAACATACGATAGTGGAAATAATATTGCTGTTAGCTTTCACATGAAGTAATTATGGGAGGGATTAATGTGACTTGTAACACAGAAGCATGAAATGTGCACTTTTAATTACAGATGTATCTTCTGCTTCCTTAGTTGCCTTTCACAAGCATTCATGATGTTGCTGTAAAAATTTTAACAGAATGTTTATGTAATGTAAAAGTCTGATTCCTAACATTACTTGCTTCTAGGATGACCTGACTTTGACTTAAAAGAAGATATTTTAGAGAAGGGAAATACAACAATATGATCAAATTATATTATAGATATTGGCAACTTTCAACTCACACACATACATATTATGTGTATCTGTGAGTTAAAGGCCATATAAATAGCACTAACACTAATTATAAGAAATAATAAATATAAGATACCGTAAATTAAACTAACTATATGTATCGCCTGCCTTCTGTATATTTATAGAAAGTTGTTTACACCATAAATAGGTTTATATGCTTGTGAATATTTTCATAAGAATAAACAGCATAATAACAAGATAATGAACAACGAAAGTAAATTAAAAGTGAGAAAAAGTATGAATTCTCGCCTATCCTGTAGTTCTGTGCATTGTAAAAAACATCTTTCTTGTCTGCTGCACATGCAGCAGAAATATTACAAGGTTACCAAAACATGAATGTGACTTCCCATCATCAAGTAGTACTTAAAGTAGTTTAACTAGTATCTTTTAGCTACTCGGGAGTACAGATCTATGAATAACACAATTTTAGAACAGTTAATCACTCACTTATCCCAAGCCATTCGGGAGACTTTGTGGGCAAGGACTTTGCATCATTAAACTTACTAAATTGGATTTCGTTGAGGAGGCATATAGTCCAGGAATTATGAACATTAAGGCACTGAAATATATATGGGTAGATATTGTTATTCCTCAGTTTCATTAACTATGTTAATTATTTAAAGTTTTCTCGAGGATCAAATGTTCCCTCAGGATCAAACATCCCGTTCAGCTGATGTATATACATATATCACCATGTATACACTTAAATGGCGATCTTAAAATTTACCAAACATTCATCACTCTTTATCCAATCTCATCATTCTTCTCTTAACGCATCTGTCAATCTCTAATATAGTTTAGATCTTTGAAGTCTCCTGCTGACCAAAACTAATTAGTAGCCTTCTCTGCTAAGCAAACTCTTGCAAGTCACTCTCACAATTCAAACTGTGTTCAAAAGTTGAGAGCTACTCTCTGAGAGTACCAGGAGCACATGTCGACTAGCAAGCAACATCAAGCTCTCAGGTACTTCCAGCGAGTTACTCTCAGACGTGCGTCCACTGGCAAGTGACTGCTAGCGAGTGACTCCACAGTATTTACTCTCAAGTGGAAACGCACCTTAAGGTAAGGGTTGTCTCTTGGTTAGGAGGGATCTAGTAAATCTCAATTCCCTATATGGACTGTCTTCTGAGTATAATTTATATATTAAGAGAGATATGAAAAAATTTACAATATAAATAATTTATATTGTAAATTTTTGTATGAGATCATAGAAAGCTTTACCCTAAGAATTTTTAATGTTATATTTTATTTTCTATACTGTGAGCAAAGAACTATGTGAAAACAGTAGAAATGGGACTTCAAATATTTACTATATGCCTTTGTCTTATTTCATCTTTCTCGTAAAGCTATGAATTATGATTAATTTTATGATTTTGATGCTTTCATTTGTGTAAAAAATGTTGTAATTTGTTATCCTTTGTAAATATAATTCTTCTGCCTATGTTGTGTGAGACTGATTTTAACCATCTGCATGTAGGGTGAATTATTCACACTTTGGATAAGTCACCAATCCTTGAGATTTTTTGTATGATACATGTATTTTTCATTTTATATTGTGGTTGTGTCTTTCATTTATATTTGCTGATTACTTATTTCCAAGCATTAGTATTTTAAGTATTGAAGCTTGTATATATTACTCTGTATTTGTTAGTAAGTGGAATTCAGCTATGACTCTTGTTTCATCTGTATCAATAGAATTGCAGCACTACCGATGAACAGTATAACATATACAGCTGGTATCATGATGAAATGTCAGCTTGTTCTTTCTTATTTTTTCTGGAAGTTTTCTTCTTGACTGTTCAAGACCGATAATTCTATCTTAAAATTCTATAAACTTAAAATCAAAATAATGATATAAGTATACTTAAATGCTATAGGAGGAGAAGAACAAATACTATGTCACATTACATGAAATTACTAATAATAATACTCAATTCCCTATATGGAGGTCATAAGACGCTGATTCAGAAATTTGGAATAAATTTCGAGGTAAGGAAGGCAGCGAAAGTAAACTTGAACTGAAAATCTCTATTCTATGAAAACAGTGGATGCGGAAGCGGTGAAATTTCTTACCAAAATTCTTTTTTCATGAGAATGAGCACAGCGCCCATGTTGGCTGAAATGTTTAGCAAACTTTCGTCAACTATCGCCTATTATAGGGTGTATCGATACACCCTACACTTTATACAAAAGAATAATTATAAGGAAGATGAATGATAATGAAAATCTGAAGATTATCATCCTTAATCGTGATGATTACCTCTGGGTATAGACTTGCGCAGTTGCAATCGTTTGGAATTATCAATCACTAATTATTATATATCGATCGTAAGCGGAATCAGAGGGTATTCGAGAGTATTTGTTTTCGGTTTCAATCCATCTTATAACTGGATTAGAATCAAAGGCAATTTGTGAATGCTGTAATGTATACACGATGCGGTTGCGTTGCATACAACGGAGTACAACTCTACTTGAATTCAAATACCACTTTGATTTGAAACTGAAGAGGTCTCATCTTAAATTTATGTGAAACTGTCTTTTCTTCATTTTAACAACGTTAATTGGCTTTTCAAGCTAGGATTGCCGTAATGTTTATCAATAGGTTTCTCATACTATGCACACATGGGTGCATTACGTAAGGGTAGCCATTCAAAATGGATGCATTATTTTATTATAAAGACTCATTAATTCTGATAATCAAAAAATTACTTCAGTCCGAATTGATGACTGACATATACCGATTTGTAACCAATCCTGAATAAAATATATACCTTAAAAAACATTTTGATAAACTACAGCAGTTTTTAATCCGTAGGTATCATTTTCTGAAGAAGTACTTAATTTCGGAATCGCTATAAACTTGCAAATTAAAATATTTAACGATATAGAGACCAATACTTTTCGAGGTGTTTCTAATATTTGCCGTACACTTATTGACAGATGTCATAGCACAACCAGTAAATGTGCTGTAAAAGCACAGAAGAAACTTCCAAAGTACACGGACAAGAAAATCAGTTTTAATTTACGGTGAACAAGTGCACTAACCATGGGTTAAGAACCTTCCTCAAAAATTTTCGTTGTTCAAAAACGTTTTTTCTGTTATTAGTAGCTATCTTCCTCTCCTCTTCAATTCAAGTCAAATTAAAAGCTATAGTGTCATCGAACTTTTCTAAATTGTTCGTTTGCAATGGTTTCTATGGTAACCATGTATACAGCCGATACCGCCTACTCGGCAATGAAGTAAAGAGGGTAAAGATGTGAAATTCTAATCTCAATTGTGTACCTACTTTCGTCATGATTCAGAATTATTTAAACATGGAATTTCAGAATTGTAGTTGTTTCTGGAAATGATGCATTTCTTCTTAGAAGAGGTAGCCGTTTACGTAGTTCTCTATGAAGCGATGAAACTGACTCCACCAGCATGATATTTGCTAAACCAATATTTTCTAAGTTTGAAGGAAAGCTACGTTTTCCATCTGTTAGAGAAGTAAAAATTAGGTAATTTTTACCTGAGAAGTCAATCAATCAACTATCTCTTTGAAAATGACAGAATTTGTTTGTAAGATTCCAGCATGGCTTGAGGAAATGAACAGGTAAATAATGGTCCTGTTTCATTTTCTGAATTGAAAATATTTACCAATATTCAATATCATGTGGTATTGATGAAATTGAAGTGTAATCTGTTAGGTGATATATCACTTGAAGTGATTCTGATTCGATTTTAATTAATATTTAACAATGTCTTTTTCTGCAGTAATCCCGATAAATGCATTCCGTCGTGTTTTAAGCCTCCTAATTTACAACCTGAAGATGTTGAGGATACATCGCTGGACTCCGGGAACGTTCAAAAGCTAGAAAGAAGCATTAGTGCCTTATCTTTTGATGAATTAACGTGCAGTTCAAGTCAAAATTATAGGTATTTCTATCGACATTAATTTGAATTCAGTTATTAGGCTAAATTTTTGATAACCAATCACCATTTAAAGGTTTTCTAAACTAAGAATGAAATCCTCTTTACTGCAGTGTTAAAGACAACGATTATTCATCAAAAACTAAATTTCCTCGTCATGGTCGGAGAGCAGTCTCGTGCCACCTGGGGAAATATAAGAGAAAGAAGGACATTACGGACTCTTTTGTTCCTGTAGGCTTTGTAGATAATAATTTCATCCTCAAAATTTGTAACAGAAATCATTCTGAAAATGCTATAAATAGTATTAATGATCAATGTAGTCTACCTTATTTAAACGGTAAAAACGAAAATTACAACTCATTTGAAGAATTATTCAACCCTCAAAGCTCCTTTGACTCAAAAAAGGAGGAGAAAAAGATAGATGGTTAGTGTTAATGTATATTTTATAGTAAAATATTTTATTTGGAATGAATGTGATTCTCACATTTTAACCTCAAAGAACTTTATCATAGTATGCACAGAAAGTTATGAAGCTGCCTTTAAAATTGTAGAGTCATCAAAATCAGAAGGAAACCTAAGAGAACACATTTCAAAAAACTCCTTGTTTGCAAATGATTTTATAATACCTGAGCTACCAACTGGACAACATCTAAGAATAAACATACTCAATAATTGGGGAGATCAGCGTTATATCGGGTTGAATGGATTAGACATATTTAGTAGTTTAGGTACACCTGTAAAGGTTGAAAAGGTGAGTGTTAATTGATGAAAGTTAGGTTGATGTCATTTATTTAAATTTACTGAAATAAATTTGGTGAAACATTAAAATGAAATGATGGTTTTCATTAAAATTCAGCATACATGCACATTTTCAGATATGGACCAATCTGCAAGAGGCTAGTGTGTCATTGGAATATTTTTATGACCCTGAGAGTGTGGAAAACCTTATTAATGGAATGAATAGAACACAGGATGACTTACATTTATGGTTGGCTCCATATACCTTTGGAAAGGAGACATATATTGAAATCTTCTTTGAGGAAAAAGTGCAAATTGCAATGATTCGTATATGGGTAGGATGCTTTCTTGAGAAACAACTCCATTAGATCACTCCTTCAAATTGCCATTCCTGCATCAACAGAAAGTTCTATGGTGGGGTGGTGCTTAGTAATTAGCTCCTTGAAACATAAAATGTGCACCACTCTCCATCTGACAGGATTCACTCCGTAAACTTAGATATTGATAGCAGGTCAACTCCAATGAAACCACTCCATGTTGAGAAAAACTTCCGACTGTTTACCGGAAGTAAACAAAACACAAACTTTATTTTCCATAAGTAAAACAAAACAGAAACGGAAATCACATTGAATAAAACGTACAAAAACATTAATAGGAAATAAATAAATAATTGAGAACGTATATCCAACATATACAACATAAAGATCTTGGCAAGATGAAAGAGGAAGGCTGAAGGAAAAAGATAGATGACAGAGAGCATTGGAGGCAGACAAGGTAGGAAGCCAAAGCTCACCCAAGCTGTAACATTGATAGGAAGAAAGGAAGGACTATTTTATAGTGCAGTCATATCCTTCTGCATTCAATTTTAGAGNGAATACAATAATAGTAATCATTCTCTAATAATTTCTTTTTCCTTAAAGACAAATAGAGATTATGATGTAAGATTGGAAAACAGAAATGTGGCACCAAACTATGTTAAAGAACTTGCTATTGGATAATGTAATCACTTTTAGCCTTCAGTTTGATTTATATGGCATCAGTAACGTTCTTTCTCTGATTTTACTTCTATTATTTCACATACCCAAGATCCTCTTTTGCTCATTTTGAATTGTTCACATGCCTTTACTTAGAATGATTTAGCCTTTTTGTGTTGTGTAATAGAAACAGTAGGTCTTAGTGAATTAGGGTATCATCCTAAACTCATCATGATTCAAGATGGTTTCAAAAACTTAGCTTTAGTCAAACTATAATCATAATTGCATTAATCTGGGTGAGTTTTGATTCATTATATTAAGAAAGTCTTTCAGTTCAGCTTTATTTTTCTCTTGCTGAAGAGAAATGAGTTATGTAAAATCATTTACTATAAGAAAATGTTCATTCCAGATTGGTGGTGTGAACTGAGGAAATATGCGTAAATTTGTGTACATTTTTATTGCTATTGTTCTCTATTGCACATCTTGGTTATCATTATTACTTTATTGATAAATCCCATTCAGATCTTACCTTTTAGAATGTTCTAAATATCTTGTAATGAGATGCATGTTTTATTTTCTTTAGAATTACAATAAGTCTCGAATTCATAGTTATCGTGGTGTCAGAGATATAGAGTTGATATTGGATGGTACAAAAGTTTTTCATGGAGAAATAGCCAGAGCTTCTGGCAGTCTATTTGGTGGCATGGAGTCCTTTGGAGATGTAAGTTAGAGCATGTACTGAGAATTAATTATTGTGAAATGAAAAAAATTACATTATATTCCATAAATTTTTAGATAATATTATTCACAACAGATGAAAACATACTTGAGTTGACCTCCAAGAATGACTATGCTTTTTTCTTAGTAAATGATGTTTCAACACATGTTTCTGAAAGGTTCTTGGAGGAGAGACCTCTGACCACTCACACTGAGGTGAGTCTTTTTATTTACTGCTTTTTATATTGTTATTCATAACCAATTCCAAATTCTGCACTTTCTTTTGAATAGGTTCCTCAGGAATCAGCTAATTTGGAAAATTTACCTGAATTAGTTAACTTAGGAACAACCTCAAGCATGATCAGCAAAGTAAAGGAAATGAAACTAAAAATTTGTCTTTTGGAGAATTGGGGCCATGATGGATTAATTGGCAAGTCTATTCAGCTTTAATAATTTTACTTTTAAAACAATACTGAGGTAATGGATGTAGTTTAATCTTATGATTTAGCTAGTAAGCATTAAATTCATTTGCCGAATTTCATGATTCCACCAATGTCTTTATTAAATGGACTTTATTACTAACGAATTGCAAGTAGAGACACTGTATATTTAGAGTGACCAGATTTCAGGTCAATCAAAACAGTAGGATAAAGAAGAAGAAATCCTTTGTGACTAGGACTTGAACGTAGGTCTTCTGCTATTCTGCCATGGATATCAGTGTGCAGTTCAGTGATATGATCATCTGTTTGAATGTAGAAAACACAGTTTCAGTGATGTCAATTTTTTTTTACTTTAAGTTGAACATTTTTTCCTTTACCACAGAACAATCTGTTAGCCTTCGATATGGACAGTTAAATGGTATTTGATTTTCTTTTATCTTGTCTTTTGCCAGCAATACATTATAGCTGCAATGCTTTGTTTCTTTAATAATTAACTTTATAGAGGATCGATTTTCTGCAGAATGAATTACTCAGAACGAAAATATTGGAGAAAAGAGTCAGACATTGAAACTGGAATAGAAAGGTGATCATTCTTCACATGATGTAGATAGAAAAAATTCTTAATATCTATATTTTTTGCCTGACAGTTATTTGAGAGCTAAGAGTTGATTATTTAAAAAAATGAACATGCACCAAGAGTGTGTTTCTGGTGTTAGATATTATTAAAGTAATATTCAATTGAGTAATGTAGCAGTTTATTGGCTCTTAGTATTTGATTGCTTTCAAGGTTGCAGTCAGGGACTGAGTCCACCACTGATTGTTGGTAACACCACTGGCATTGTTGATAATGTGCTCATCATATAATTATCCTAAATCAATTCTCATCTCAATTTTTTCACTGAAGGTGTTATTTACTAGTACCCAAATATTTACTATGTTTGTGATTAATTCTATTTTGTGTATATTTTCTTTAAATTTACTCAGGTCTGAATGGTATTGAAATAATTTCTGCTAATGGCAAAAAGATATCTATTCATCCTAATTCTGTCAAATGCTCAAAATCGGATGATGTCTTCAAGTAAGAATCCCATTTATAAGAACATTTTCCTATATTTCTAAAATTTTATGATTATTTTCATGATGACTTTACTTTTAATACTTCAGATTAGTGAATGGCATAAACTGTACAGACAATAAAACACTCATGTGGTGTAAACCATACTTCAAAGGTGAAGCTGTGTCGATTGAAATATTTTTACCACCTGAGACTCCTGTCAGAGGTATTAGAATTTGGAACTACAACGAGTCTTTGGATCTTGCATCTTGTGGAGTAAGTGCAAATTTATAATTTAGTAAGGAAGATTGTAATTGATTTCTCCAAATGTTTGGTTGGAACTGAGTAGGACAGTATGTGACAAACAAATTTGTGTCTTATATAAAATGATAAAAACTGAACTATTGTCTTCCAACAGGTAAAATTATGTAGTATACATTTGAATGAGAAGACAATCACTCCTCCAAATGAGCATCTACTTCTTCGGAGAGCTCCTGGTCACTGTCATTATGATTTTTTTCAAGAATATATTTTCCATGTTAAAACTGGTCCAGTTGTTACAGCTAGCAGTGGATCAGAAAAAATTGGATGCTCTGAAGAAATCTATAGGAGGCCTTTAAATGAATTAACTCTTCCTCAAGTTGCTCAAGATGAGTTGCTTGGATTTGAAAATGAAAATTTAACTGGCTCCGTCATTTGCAGTAAGCTGTTTGAAACTTCTTATGAGGAATATGAGCCACCTTCAATGCCCAAGGGATTTGTGTACCAAATAGTTTTGTTATCCACATGGGGAGATTTTTATTACATTGGCCTCACTGGCATTGAACTTCTTGATGAATTTGGTAGAAAGATTGATCTTTGTGAGAAAAGTGAGTTTCAGATGGAAAAAAATTGTGCCAATGATGGTCCAAGGAAAGCAAAAACTTTCACAAAGAAAAAAATGAAGCATCAATTTTCAAATATGCTGAAATGTTTAGCAAACTTTCGTCAACTATCGCCTATTATAGGGTGTATCGATACACCCTACACTTTATCCAAAAGAATAATTATAAGGAAGATGAATGATAATGAAAATCTGAAGATTATCATCCTTAATCGTGATGATTACCTCTGGGTATAGACTTGCGCAGTTGCAATCGTTTGGAATTATCAATCACTAANTTGAATTAATTTTTTTATGAAAATCACAATTTCCATCTCTGGAAATCTATCTTCATTATTGTATCTCAAACATGTTTGCTAAAAAGAGTCAGCTCTTTGATAATCCAGATGAGCAATGCCACATTTAAATACATATTATGTTACTTGTAGATATAACAGCATATCCTCATTCAGTTAATATTCTTGATGGGATAAACAATGATATTAGGACACCTGATAAGCTGATTGACGGCTGCAATGACATTTCTGATGGAAGACATATGTGGATTGCTCCTATTCTTCCTGATGTAGTAAGTCTTTATTAGTTTTATTTTAATTTTAAGAGTTAGACAGATTGATGATTGCCCATGTATCACATTCTTTAATTAAACACACATTCACTTTACAGATTAATAAAGTCTTCATTATCTTTGATAACCCAGTGACAGTCTCTAAAATATTGATTTGGAATTATAGAAAAATGCCTAGTCGAGGTGCCAAAGAATTTGCAGTAAGTATAGTTTTATTTGTGCATCTCTGTCGCTATCTAAAAATAAATCTTTAGTGTTAGGATTATTGTTAATACAATACCAAGTATTTTAAATTCTTTAATACAAGAGCTTGTATTTCAAATTCATCTTCTCACTCTTTTAAATCTTGCATTAAGTTGATAAGTTCTTAACTTACTAAACTTAACTAACTCTCTCAGTCTCAACTTTGTGGTAGCTCTTAAATCCTCTCTCTTCATTCTTTCTTTACTTTAACTTGTGGATCTCATCAGATAATTCGAAAGATTAAAAGATAGAGAAGTAATTATTACTTATGTTAAAAATATTGGAAAGGAAAATTTTATCTCAAGATAAATCCATGATTTTAATTTTAAGTCCACTCCTTAGTTGTATGAGGATTGTACAGAATGTCATGACCACAACTTCTTTACAGATTGGTAATCTTCTTCTCCCACAGTTTAGACTGCAACCCCCTCCTTGTATTTTTATCCTTACTGCAGTAGTTTATGGTAAAAATAACTTAAAGGACTTTATAACAAATACTAATGTACACAACCATAAAACTTGTTATTACAATAACCTAATATATGTTCAGATATCCTGTTTTATAATAAAACGCCAAGTGAAATAAAAATCATAAGGGCATTACCTTCCTCTAAATCTAAAACTATTTTACTAAATAAAATGTTTTATTCTAATCTTTCTTTTCATTAAGTTTTGCTTTGTTAATTCTATTTTATACTCTTACTTTATATGTATACATGTGTTTGTATTGATGAAACATATTTCCTGTATTGGATCAGTGGTGATTAAATATTATTTTTATAAATAATTATTACAGGTTCTTGTTGACGATCTGCTGGTATACAATGGACAAATTAATAAAGCCTCTATTGAAACCCACTCTGATGTACCTCACAAAGTGGTGTGTTTTGGAAAGGATGAAAACTTAGACTCTGAGCAGAAGTTGTTGCATGAGTATGTTCTCTTGGCTACTTAAGTTGTACATAATGAAAAATTTGAGTAGGTATTTAACTAATGAATAGAAATTTTGTACTTTTTAATTGTTGGATTTTTCTTTCAGAAAATCATTGGGAAGCAATTCCTTACTTTGTAAAAAGATAGGTATGAATTTAGAACAAGGATTAGCTGTAAAGGATCATCTCAATCAGCCTGATCAGGATAACCGCCCTTTCACTTCCCTTGTATCTTAAGGATTTGATTGGAATAGCTACAACGTTAAGAATTCTGCTTATGACCACCTTGAGTATCATTCATCGATTACTTATAAGCACTGGTTGGAAGTGGACATTTATGTACATATTTTATGAGACTATTTTTATGTATGAATATTCCATTTGCATTTGGACCCAAAGTTAATTTGTATTTTTTCAGAGAATTTGAATAAAATTAGTATAGTGAAAATTTCTATGATACTCTTACTGCCCTCCTTGACTTTCTTTGGCATTCTTTTCCATTCTCTTATTAGGATTTTTCCTTCCATTGCAATTCCCATGAAGTTAGGATTTTAGTATATAATATGTCTAACAAATTTCACTTTCATTTTTCCACGTATGCTATTAAATTATCTTCTTATTTCATTTCCTTCAGTGGCTCTGCATTGAATTTATTTTGTTCCCAGCTTACTTTTATAACCTTCTCCTAGTCCTTATTTACATATCTTCTACAGAAGACTTTTCTATCATTCCTAATGTTCTGGGTTCTTTTCCATGTAAGAGGGTGCTCCAAGTAGGAGGTTTCTAGGAAAAGGTTTTTCTTGTTCCAAATGCATGTGTTTGTTTGTCTAAAACATTCTTTTTAGGGAAATATGGACATTAAAAACCTCTTGATAGGACCAGAACCTGAAATCTTCTGCTTGCTATGTGGGTGCTTTAACCAATCCAGACATTGAGCCAGAACATTCTCTTAAGCTGTTTTGGGAGAATATGTTGGCAATAGCCATTGGTTCCTGATCCTATCAAACTTTATCATGTCTGTTTTTTCCTGGAATTTTTCCTAGAAGTATTTACATACTCTTCATCCTTTTTCTTTGACTCTTTATAGTTTTAAGAGCTTTATTCTCCATTGTTTCCATATTCTTGCTACCTATTATTTCAGATGGCTTCAAAATATTTATATTATGCTGGGTAAAAAAAATACCCCCTCCAGAAATTGAATTGTACTGCCATTTTGAAGGAAAGCATATTACCCTCTTGATTATCCACTGGTTACATAACATTCTTTGCATTGCAACATAATAGATACACAAAATTAATTGTAAAACAAAAATAGCATCATTATGAACTTTAATAGAACTTCAGAATTATGACAGTAAAGGTTTCTTAGGAAGGATCATTAGTATTGATGAAGCCCAGGTCTTGGATGACCACAGAAGTGGAAAACCAATGAGGAAACATTCTGAATCTCTCTCTACAAAGAAAGTTCCCTCTACTTGGATGGTTGTGAAGAAGTAATTTTTGTAGGAGTTAATGGCATCCATGTTGTAATATTGAGCCACATTTTACCTCCCTGTGAGATGGTGATGCAGCCTATTGCAGCAGTTTATAGGATGACTATCCTTGCTTTGCCTTTTTGGAGAAAGGGACAGCACTTGCTGTGAAGAACTCCAATTACCCTTCATTGCAATGCATAGGAATCTCATTGTCTGAAAATTAAGGAGTGAGATTTTTGTACTGGTATATCGGATGTATTTACATATAGGAGCCTCTGAAATCAATCATAATCTAGCTCTAAAGATAAATGAAACAGTTTGAGAAGAGCATCACACTAAGAGAAGATATCTGGGCCATTGGGTGTTCTCTGTTAAGCATTAAGAGAGATTACTGGGCTGAAACTACTTGATACCTCTCTCAAATATGACTGAAGGTGATAGACATGTGGTAGATTATAATGAAGTGATGTAATCAACCTTCTCGATATCAAAAGAGTCAGTATGAGTTTCAATCGCATTACTGAAACCTTTACTCATGAATATGTACTTCAAATGCTGGTTCGATCACAGAACTATTTTGATTCCATAAGATTTTTATTGAAGATGGGCTGGATGGGGCCTAAGGTCTGCATTTGGGTCCCCTGCTCTACGGAAAGCACACATTTTTAGGATTATTGCCTTTTATTTTACTTTGGTTATTTCGTATATTATATATGATTCTTTTTTGCCATGAATCAACAATGCTGAATATACAAAGATTGTTATCTCATATAATTCCTCGAATTAGCAGTACCTACATCTTGCTTGCTCTAGGCCAGTGTTTCCCAAACTTTTTATTGGTTCCCCACCCCCTTGGATTCATAACACCGCCCATACCAAATATGAAAATCTACGAAAATTAATATTTGTATGACCATGGGTGAAGAAAGTTGAAAAGGAAATTAAACACTACGAAGATAAAAATATCCACCAAATTACTGTATGACAATTTTCTGAAGTTATATCGATGCCATAAATCCAGTAAAATTCTATCGTGGAAGAAAGATGGCATACAATGGGATAAAATTCTTTTTCGTCTAGCGCCTAGATTAGACCAGCATCCCTAGGGGGTGGCATTGCCCACTTTGGAAATCACTGCTCTAGGCGGTAAACGAAATAAGCCAAGCATTGGGGCTCCCGGTTGTATTGTGCCCGGAGCATGATGTTTCCTTTGAACGGAAAGATAGAAAAAGGGGGACCTTCGAAGGACTTCGCGGTAGAGCCGACCCTGGACTACATTGTCGAGGGCTTCCCACAACTATTTGCATTTAACCCCATAAAGAGATATTTGGGTCCCACAAGCCTTAAGGTTGTCTCTGTGTATAGCTATAAGGATAGCTTTTTACTTTCCTCACCAAAATTCTTTCACTCATTCGAGATATCGTTTGACGTGTTTGAAAAAATGGCGGGATAATAATTGCTAATCGGTGAGCACGGTGAGCACTGTCATCTTCAAATATGCTCTGATATCTCGCGTGGAGAGTTGCGATAAATATTTGCTGATGTATGCAATGTTGCAAGGATATTTTCATAAATGACACGTTGACAATGACAATTTGTATTCGAATTTCATTCATGGTCTAGGAAATACTTCGGATAGCATTCATTCTATGATACGCTACCTTATCAGAAATCATAAGTCTTTATCTTTCACTCCAACTTTTATAAAAATACTGGTTTTTAAACGTTTAAAAGTCAGCCAAACGTTACTATTTTCGAGGTTCGATATTCAGCCTTCATCTAAAGTTTTCCAAGCAAAACTGAGTATGAATAGGTCTAACACACTTTGTTTGTTTGACGTCGATGGAACATTAACACTCCCTCAAAGGGTAAGTCAAAAAATTATCTTTCTGCGCACTGCAAATATTTCTTTCCTGTCAAAGAAATACATGTTTCATCATTCGTGAACATAATTTTGTATTTGGTTCTTTTTACAGGTTATCGAAAAAGAAATGGAAAGTTTCGTTTTAAACGATATCAAACCCTTAACATCTATCGGAATAGTCGGAGGATCTGATCTCAAGAAGATAGCCTTCCAAATGGGAGGTTTAGAAGGTATTTTAGCACCGTTTGCTTAACAGACGATATCATAGATTGAAGTAAAATTTTCGGGCATTCTTTATAGTTATAAGACTTGCACACCATAATCATGATCCCACCAACGCATTTCAGTAACCTTTCATATAATTCTACATTTTTAGTGGTAAATAATTTCGACTATGTGTTTGCTGAAAACGGCTTGGTTGCGTACAAGTATGGAACTGAGTTACCCAGTCAGGTAAATATATTGATTGGTATTATACGAAGTGTGGCTATCCTACGAATCTGGTATCTCACATTATTTACTCTAAAGTAGATCAGTAGAAATTACTTATTGGAATTTATCACTTGACTATCCTCATCGGCCCCAAATTTTTGCTGATTATAGGAAAATTTATTGACAGAAATCAAAAAAATTGAGCTATATCATTATTTTGCTTGGTATATTTAAATACATATTAAAACGCTCCATTAGAGTGAACTTTTATGTTTAATATGTTGAATATGTTTAATATTAATAATTACCACAAGGTTAGCCCTGAGTCTGTATTGTTGATATTTAAATACATTCAGTTTGCTGAAGCTCACTAATTTTGAATTATCTCTCAAAAATTATTCAAAGAAAAATATATTGATTATTCAGTGTGACTTTGTCTATTCTAATAATTTTAGAATATATTGATTTGTGTGGCAAATGAAAGTGCCCCAATCAAGGGTGAATTATTTACATATTTTCAGCTTTTATATTGTATATTACTATATTATCTTCTGAAGTAAACCATTTTGAAATGCTCAATAAAATACTCATTGAATTTACCAAAATAATGTCTACTGCAATGTATGCTCTACAAGTTGTTGTCCCTTTAACAAAAAAAGTTGAGGAAGAAACAAGGAAAAGAGGGCTATATTATGGAAGATATTATGGTTGATATTCAATGGAAATTAAAATTTCCTCTGTTTTAAAATAGATTTCATTTGTATTTACAGACTATTCAGGCTCATGTTGGAGAAGAAAAGCTTCAAAGATTTATTAATTATTGTTTATTGTACATGTCAAAGCTGCATCTGCCAGTAAAACGTGGCACTTTCATTGAATTTCGAAGGGGTTTAATAAATGTCAGTCCTGTGGGCCGTTCTTGCTCAATGGAAGAGAGACGGCAATTTAATGAATATGATAAACAGCATAATATACGCAAAGATTTTGTTGAGTCCCTGAGGAAAGAATTTCCTGATCTTGGACTTGTCTACAGCATTGGTAAGAATATTTTTATATCTATATTTTATTCTGTGGATAAATGTATATAAATTGAATCATAATTGAAAGTTTGGAAATATAATACAAGTAAAAAATACCAGTGGATATGTTGTTGAAATTATGGAAAAATGAATTTTTATGTTATCTGAAATATTAATGATGGATTTCATCATCAGTTGGTTAAAGCAGGAAAGAATTAGTTTGTTCAATATTTATAGGAATTATTACATTATCCTTAAGCTCATTAATCCTTAAGTTTAACCACTTAAAAAAATTTACATAAATATTGCTGGAGAGGGGCTGGAAGATTTCTCATGCTTGGATATTTACTTTTAAAAAAGGAAATTGGATGAAGAATATAAAGCAAAAAAAGATTTTATGACATATCAGATTACTTTATATATATAAATGTAACTTATTAATGAGAAGTCCTCTGTAGAATACGGATAAAAATTTATTACAACCCTTTGTATTGAGTATATTTTTCTTTGGGTGTGAAACTTGGATGTTAAGAAAGAAAAGAAACAAAATATTAGTGGATTTTATGTTGTGAATTTGGTGAAGACTTGAAGAAGAAAATTGAATAAATTTGGAAAAGTTTTTTTAAATAAGGAATGGTAGAGGAAAAAAGTTTGTATTGAAGGATTGAAAGGAAGCGTTAGATATGGATGGGTGTGGCATTGTATGGGAAAGGGTTTTTGTGGAAAGTGATTGAAAGTAGGGTGCTACAAGAAAAACTGAGAGGAAGGAAAAAGGTTTTAGATGAAAAAGTAGTGGTCAGTAAATCAAAATTTATAGAAATAGCAATGAGGAAGGAATGGCACTCGAATCTACCAAGAGGTAGATGATCTATTGCAACCAGATGGTTTAAGAATGTTGAGTCCTTTACAGCGAGTGGTTGGCATTTCATGTTTAAGTATAACTGATTTACATGAATTGAAGACAATCATTTTTTCCCCTTCCAGATTTCTGAAGAAAAATGAGCTTGTCTTACTATGAAAAGCAAAATCCTCAAAGTTAATTGGATTACATAATCTAGATATTTATGTTATTCAGTATAGATATGAACGCAAAAAAATTCTGTTCAATACCAAACACTTTGCAGATATCTTGATTTTTATCAATTATTTCTAATTTCGTAAATCCACTATTCAGAAATCGAAGATTTGGGTTTCCCCCGAGGTGCAGAATCCCTTGGATTTTCCAAATCTAGAACAATACAGAAGAGTGAGCCTTTGGGTGTCTCATTTAGAGGCAGGGCCATAAAATTGAGAAAGGACAAGAACGGGGAGAAAGAGTAGGTCAAACGTAGAAATACGTTTTTCCCGCAGCTAAATGGTTAAATATCTACAATACACAACAGATCATCTCTATTACATGTTACACCCTTTTCATTACAAATTACTGACAAATAACAAATTACTAAATTTAAATAACATATTTACACAATTTACATTTCTATATCTGAATAAAATTTACATCTTTTTCTAAACTCCTTTTTGTTCTTAGGTAAGAGTATGAAAACCTCTTCAGGCAAACTGTTCCACTCTTTAATGAATGAGTACTTAGCTAAATCTGTTCTTTGCTTTCTCAACTTTGATTCCTGCTTATTATCTCCTTGGGCAATATAGACACACTCATATCTGTATTAACCTGATAAATTTCCTTCTCATCCTTTACACGCTTATACTCAACATCGATACATCCCTACCCCAAAGCTGCACTTTTACAGGTGATGTTGCATCCTTAGTATCAAGGATCTGTCAACAACTCACAGAACTTGGTCTGCTTGAACTACAGGAAAGTAATTGAGATTAAAACTACTGTGGATAATTTCTTCATTGGTGTCTTCTTATAATCAATTGTATATAACAATAATACATTATAATTATGAAAAGAAATTCTAAATATGAAAAATAATTACATGGTTCTTCTCAATTACTTACAAATAAATAGCTTTTTCTAGGCTGATGAAACACGTCAAAGGTGTTGCACTGCTACTATTTATTTTAGAATTGTTACGCTCAATTATTTGTATAAATCAACAATAAACATGAGTACTCAACAACTGTAAGAAAGGTCTCCAAATATCCTNCCCCTACCACAGCCTCCAACAGTTAGACATGGATTTTTATCAACTTTGAGACACATTATCTATGGCAGTATTCCATATGAGGAAAACAAAACTTTGGCATTTTATATCTTTTGAAATAAACATGAGATAAACACTAAACTTTGTGCCTTATTAACTACTCTACACAAAGTTTCTCGATATAAAGTTTTATTTTCCTTATACCTTCTGTTAGTTTAAAAATTGACTGTAAATATTACAAATTTCATTAAGACACCAAAAATAGTATATTCAGCTCACATTTATGAAAAAGGACCCTCTCCAAACTCTTTCGAATTACTTTTATATGAAGGAGCATGCTTTTCCCTCTAAAAATGTAGACTTGGTTTTTCATCTCAGTATTTTCATGATGAATATATTTTGTAACTTTATTTTAATCGCTGGTTTTCCCCAAATTTTGATTTATTACATATTTATATTCTGATAACAAATCCTGCCATCAGTTACCTAAAATGCCCGAGGTTTCTTCTTTTTAGAGGTTTCTAGAATGTATGACAGTATTTCGTTTATCATAGAAAAGATTTCCACACACATGGTAGGAATGCTTCCTTTTTCTGAAGTATTGGTATGGGACTGGAGGCTTCCTCTTGTGCAACACGTGCTCTTTATGACTGCTTTCAGTGGCGGCGACGTACAAATTGGCTCTTAGAACAATTATGGTTGTAAACTCTAATTTTCCTCAAAAAATCGTACTGTCTAGAAAAGGATTATCTGCCGAACCCTTGCTGACGTATTCCTCCCTACATTGCCATTGGGTATTCATAAGGGACCATAGCAATTTTCCTTCTACTTCTGTGCTGTTCAGATGCTTTGCTGCTCGCTTGAGTGAAAAAGAAGAGGTTTAAAAACACTTCGTAAGCAATCTTTTGGCAAGCGGAACTTGCGCTCAGAGACAAACGGGATGCTCCGGATTACCCATTTCTTGGAAGGACCAATGATCATTTTGGAGACAAAGCCTCCATCCTCAGGGGGTCTCCACAAAGGATGTGGAGACCCCCTGGTAAGTAAATAAGAAGTGGAAGTTTCTTATTCCACTTACGGGGGTAAGTGAAATAGTTTAAATTAGAAATTAATCCTGCAAGGTAGTAGCGCAGTATTAGGTTATCATTTAAAACATTCCCAAATAATCCTGATAAAGTGCGTTAGAACTATTGAAATTTTAGTTAAGAATCGTATATTCAGTTTTATGAAGAAACACCTTTTGTACTTCCGCATTAGAGACTAGGCCTGAGGACAATAAAAGGTGAATAATAATGTTTTGCTAAATTTTTCATCAATATTTTGGTAAGTAAATAAGAAGTGGAAGTTTCTTATTCCACTTACGGGGGTAAGTGAAATATTTTAAATTAGAAATTAATCCTGCAAGGTAGTAGCGCAGTATTAGGTTATCATTTAAAACATTACCAAATGAACCCGATAAAGTGCGTTAGAACTATTGAAATTTAAGTTAAGAATCGTATATTCAGTTTTATGAAGAAACATCTTTCGTACTTCTGCATTAGAGACTGGGCCTTAGGACAATAAAAGGTGAATAATTATGTTTTGTTAAATTTTTTATCAAAATTTGGGAAAGAGAACATAAAAGTGCACATTAATTTCAGCTGTTGTCTAAGTATATCAAATATGAAGGTGAACTGTTATTGTATTTTAAGTTTAGTGAACAGTTACGAAGACAAAATGTCCATATGAGATGCAATGATGTCAGATGGGAAGGGGGGAGACTAATTATCCTGGAAATTAAGTGCCGGAAAAAATCCTAAATAAGAACATATACACTTCGACACTTAAAATACTAAAGATTAAAACAAAAAAGAAGTGTTTACGTTCATTAAATATAATAAGGAGACCAGAAAAAAAACAGCATTTATATACAAAACAAAAAAAAACGATTTAAACGATCGTCGTCACCGGAGAGCACCCGCTGGACAACGATCGCCATCCACGCTCTGTATTCTTTTCAAAGGCCTTCTTCGAGTAGTGCCGCCTCCAAGCGCTTCCATTTCTCTTTTCAGTCGTCCATAAGGCTCTATTTCAGTAAAGTGTTTTGTAGTTTTCATTTTTCACCAATACTTTTTTAAATCGTTTTTTTTTTTGTTTTGTATATAAATGCTGTTTTTTTTCTGGTCTCCTTATTATATTTAATGAACGTAAACACTTCTTTTTTGTTTTAATCTTTAGTATTTTAAGTGTCGAAGTGTATATGTTCTTATTTAGGATTTTTTTCCGGCACTTAATTTCCAGGATAATTAGTCCCCCCCCTTCCCATCTGACATCATTGCATCTCATATGGACATTTTGTCTTCGTTTTTTTTCTGTCGTCGGTCAGCATTGAACATGTTAACCCTTCAGCTGCGGGAAACGTACTTCTACGTTCTTCTAAGAGGACTGCAGGAAAAACGTATTTCTACGTTTGACCTGCTCTTTCTTCCCCATTCTTGTCCTTTCTCAATTTTATGGCCCTGCCTCTCAATGAGACACCCAAAGACTCACTCTTCTGTATTGTTCTAGATTGGGAAAATCCAAGGGATTTCGCACCTCGGGGGAAACCCAAATCTTCGATTTCTGAATAG